>JAODLL010049009.1:0-19655 GCA_026546735.1 Forbesichthys agassizii
CACACACACACACAATATATATATATATATATATATATATATATATATATATATATATATATATATATACTGTGGCACCATTTGTACACATCCAGTGCTTAATGCACAGGCTCAAACACTGCACCAGTTTGAGCAGTGTCTTGTGTACAATCCAAATGAAAGGCGGAGCCTATATAGGAGCTGACAGGTGTGGTCTGTGCAAGCGAGCAGAACAACATCAATGTTGGAGCTTCTCCAGCGTCCAAGAAACCTTGGATTGTATATACATGCATGCTAATGCACCCAGGCGGGATTACCTGGAAGGAAATAACATATTTTCTTGTTGTAGGCGCTGAGGGGTTATCGCAGGGCTGCCCCGGGGCAACAATGCATGTCAGGACCTGATTCATTTTTCTGTTGTCATGTTGGAGTGAGAATAAGACATCACCAATGGTGACTCAGGTTGTGCATCTACAGAAATGCGAACTTCATGATTTGAATGTGCAGGGAAATGTGAATATAATTACACTCTCTAAGATGTATGACTGGAGTAATTAGAATATGGAAAATACACTGTTTCATGTCAAAACAACACGCATTTTTGATGCTAAAACTACTACAAAATAATCAAAGCCTCACATAAAGGTGTATTTTAAAAGCAGTGGCTAGGGCATTTTGAGGGGTGTCAACAAGACTGGCCTTGAGGCCGTGTGCCTCGACAATGGTGCCAATAGGAGTAGATAACCTGGGGACACCCCGTTTAGATTGCTGGTGCCTCGCTGCGTCACATTCTATTATGTCCCCCCTGGAGGAACGCAGATGTGTGAATCTTCAAAGGGACACGTCTAAGAATGAGTTTGGACTTTCACTTAGATGAATGTGTGTTTATGGATGACGCTGATTTTAATAATGAGGACATTCCAAATATGTAGCAGTTTGGTATTAACAACATCCTTTTACTAATTTATCGTCATGATTTTGCTGTGTGTATCACATTTGTGTGGTTATGTGTGTGCGGAGTGCATGTGTCACCTCTTGTTTCAATCTTATCTCTCAAAGTAGTGGTGACACAGAGACCCATTTAAGATGTCTTCATGGTTATGGCCACCAAAGCTGGCTGGAGCAATCACAACGAGCAGTGGCAAGTAGATAGCAGAATAATTATGTTAAATTCTCATTCCTGCCAGAGAAAATATTAAAGAAAAAAGAAAAAGAATGAAATAATCTCGCTCAAATTCTTTTCTTTTTCCTGAGGCGAAACACAATTGATTTCAATATTTTTTGACATCCCGCTTTTAGCGGCTAAATGCCCATGCACACATGAATGCTCGTGTGTGTGTGTGTGTGTGTGTGTGTGTTTTAAGTGGTGTATGTTCATTCCTCTTGGTGTGGGACTGAGTTAGAGATCAATGTATATCCTTAGATGACATGCGTCCATGTGCTCTCAAAGGAGAAGAATGAGACCAAGCAGGTTTGCATGTGACATCTGTTAGAGATGTCACATGCAAACCTGCTTGGAGAGCATGTCAGTACTACATATCCCCAAATACACTTCCGATGAATCACACGCCAGTGGCCAAAAGCCCCCTTGGCAGAGACGCACGTTGACACAAAAGAAACACATTTACACACAGAGGAACTCAAATTGGAGGGTCACATTTAAGTGTGCAAGGCACACACACACTAGCTACAGAAAGTGAAAACTGGAATGAGACTCTTGAGAGCCAGAAAACAAAAAAGGCATTATGCGCCAAATAAACCACAAATGAAGGGTGCAAGAAACACTTGCCCTGTAAGGTGACAAAAGCCGACAGGCTTTGAGCAACAAATGACGCAGGGCCTCTGAGCACCGAGCGGTTCATTCATAAACAAATACGACGCCGGTTGAAGAGTCGTGCGAGAATGCGTTGTGTCCTACCTTAGTCATCAGAGTATCCTTGTTCTCTGAATGTTGTCATAGAAATTGTGCACACAGGCCCATGTAGGGCTCAGGCATCACAGAGACAAAGCTCTTTGTAAGAGAAGAAAGTTCACTGATGTAAACAAAAGGCAGAGAAGGAAATGAGCCTGAAGATCCATTTGCTGGAGACTCAAGTAGGAATAAGGTCTGAAGATATGAAGATGCTGTATAGGGGAAGAATTGGCACATTGCAATAGCATAGAATCCAAAGCAAAACATGCACAGTTAGAAAGCACTTTCTTGGCAAGGGGCTGCATACACAGCATGCATTATGTCCAAACAGAACATCACTTTGACACTTCAAAACCTATTCCATTATCAGAATGTTATGTGTTATAGTTTATATTACAGTAGAATATATTACAGTACATACATATTGCAGATGCTTGTTAAAACATCATGCAGACTGTGGATCTTTGGTCAACCCCGTACAGAGAAAGCAGTATCCAAGCCACATGCTTAGACTGGCAGGGATGGAGTAGCCAGCAGCACAATAGATCCCAGTGTATATTGACAAATCACAGAGAGAGTTGTTGACCTCAGTGTACTAACATTATGTGATTTGATAAATGTGTTGTTATTGTGTAGATCTGTCGTCATGATATGGTCAAAGTCCACACATGCACAGTAGTGTACCAGAGCAGCTTGAGCGATGCTGCAATGGCTGAATAGATGTGTACATTGATGGAAGGAGGCATCTTATTAAGCTGTCAGTCACTGGCACCGCTCGCAAATTTTGGGCCAAGTCCTTTGTTATACTGGTTGGCCGTCACTCCGATATTTGATTAAAATAAACACACTAGGTCCAATGTCAATATTCACAAGGGCTTGGATTTGTCAAGAGAGATTTTGTCTCAGTATGAAATGGTTATTTCTAATCTTATATGGATATTAGCAGAACTTTGTGTTTATCTTTGTGAAATATTCGTTGCTTTGCAAAATGTGAAGGGTCTGCAATGGCTGCTGGTGGCATCCTTCCGTGCACAACCCCCCACCCCCTTCCCCCCCACCCCCTTCCCCCCCCACACACACACACACACACTTTGAGTTTATCCCGTGTGTGAGGCGATCGCCTGCTGGTGCAATGCCACGCACTCATCCTATCTGCCATCTTTCTGAAATCAGCATATTAAACCCGCTAATATTCCCCCACAGACGGCAAGGCTTGACTGCCCCCTCCCCCTCATCATCTCCTCTGCACTCTCTCGAGGAGCGAGCAATCACTCCGCTTATCTCGGCGCAGGCTGTCACGCCAAAGCAGTTGTTATCGGCCTCTTGTCGGCCGAATCTTCCCGGAGCCAAAGCAGGGCCTACCTAATCAGCGTTTTCTGTCAAGCCCGCTCATATCCTAACATTGCAGCACAACACCACCACCACTGCAACAACAACAACAACAGCAGTAGATACTACAGCAGCAACACCAACAAATCAGAGATAAACTCCTTTGAAGCCAAAGAGGGCGGTTAAGAAGCGGGAAAAAAACTTGAATCAAGGTTGAGTTGACTTAACACTGTGTCCACCACTTAACAAGCACACAAAGACGTATGCAAACAAGTCTATTAGCCTGTCACCCTCCCTTTGCCCCTGTTTAAGACTAGCTCAGACTAGCGATGAATGCTAATCTTACATAAACTATATGCTGCCAAGAGAAGGTCCATTACAAACCAAACTACTACAGTGTGTGCCAATTACTCTCTAGCTATGGCATCTGTCAGTCACGACAGACACATCTGGCTTACACCTGCAAACATGGCGCCTTTATATTGCAATCAAAAATATCTGGCCTAAATCGTAGTCCAACAACCATCCTACAATAAAAAGACTAATAAGACTACAGCAATGGAGCTGAACACAACACATGTCTCTCTTGGTTTTCTTCCCCTCCTGGCCAGCCCTGCCATTCGGAAGACTACTGTGTGGCCGCGCGACACAGGTGCTACGCTATATCGACACCTCTTTCTGCAGTGTGTTCCACGCACCTCCCCAGGGGCTGTGGAGACAATCCCATGGTGAAATGGTGCACAAGCACAGTTGCTACAACAAATGGTGAGTGATGCAAAACGATGTAGGTGGGAAATCAGGAGTGTGGCCAAAACTGTGAGGCCTGCTGAGTGTGTGTTTCAAGAGCTGACCGCACAGCCAATAACATGATATCTGTCCTTGGCAGCCATTGGTTAGCATGGTATGAAATGAATGGCAAACAGATCGGTAATGTGCTTCTCCAGTTTTGACGTTGGTATTTCACTACCTGTACCCCCCTGACACTGACCAAGCTACAGGTTTCAATGCAATGTCTCCAGACCATCACACACACACACACACACATCCACGCTAGCCACCAAGGGCTTGTAGAAGTAAAAACACAAGACTTACGGTCGCTGCAAAAAGAGCCCCCATAGGACGTCATTGTGCAGTCACAGGTGAAGCCCTCCCATTGTTGGAGACACACCCCCTGATTATAGCAGGAATCCTCCGTACAGGTGGTACTGGGTCCTAAGGGTAAAACCGGTAGACAATGTTTCTAACACCAGTCTGATGTTGCCCTCACCAGACTGTGGTCAAACAAATGCAAGGTCACGAGCAAGGCCTGTAAAGATGACATTTACCTTAACATTCTCTAATAATGTCAATAGAGACAACGCTTGCACAGGTACAAGGCATCTATTTTTATAATCAAGAAAAAAAGCGTCAAAGCTTGGGAATGTTGTAGTAAAAGACCAAATGACTGTAATCACATTCATAGTTGATCCTTCGCAGTTTGAAATTATTTGATTAAGGCTGCTTAATAAAAATGTATTCAGATTGAATTTGACATTAATTCAAGGTTGAAACTTGGTGCGATCATCAGACTAGGGGCCCATTTGAATTGGAAATTAGTGGGGAAGTGTGGGAGGCTTAGGTTTAATATTGTCAGTGAATATGTGTGTGTGTGTGTGTGTGTGCCTGTCTCTGGAGAATGGGTCTGGGGGCACTGGCTGTTCTCTCTCACCGCTATGGATGGCTAAAGACATTTAAATAGTCAATTAGAAAAATCTACTGTTGAAATTTCTCTGTGGAATTCAAGTCACTCTGATAGCTGAATTAAATGTGATTGGTCGCTTTGAAAACACCAAATTTGAAGACTAACCCTGATCAGAAAAGTATTATTGTTGATTACAGCTGTTTTCATGGTTTTGTTTTCTTATGTTTGAATCTGATAAAGGGGAAAAATAAAATTACTTTTCTTATTACTTCCTCATTACTTTTCCTTTATACAAACCTGCTTTCCAATTATTTTTTTGGAGTGTGGGGGTTCTCATTAAAAACCCAATTAAACCCAAACATCTCCAAAGAAGCAGTTCAGTGCCAGACTAATTTCTTTCTGCATAGATAAACACACATGTTGCTGTGCCATTTACAAATGGACCAATTATAGAAGAGCAGCAAGAAGATGACAAATCCATAGGAGCACCAGCAAACCAATACAAAATGGCCACTTGCGATCAATGACAACTTTGTCAGATCATTCTGTAATAACCGCCTATTGCAATAACTGCCTGGTAATTATGAATAATAAACATAAATGCAACATAGTGTCATTATTGTGAGACTTAATAATCACTTCACTGCTCTCCTGTGTAGCTTCGATTGACTATCTTAGAATGGTTGCATTCTGACTTGTTAAGAGGCTTTCTCAGGTTTGTTGGAGCATAAAAATCCCCCTGTTGTCTTGGCACCTCATGCTTGGGAAAATCCAGAACAGGGAACTGGTAAGCTAAAGGTCTCCACCCCACACATTCACTGTATTCACATGTCACTGGTATCTAAAGCTAACAGCTGTGTAACAATTGAAACACCTTGTCTCATTTTTGCAGTCAAATTTGAATGTGGAGTATATATAAATATACAGTCAGACGAAACACATATATTCTTTGTGATACCATTTGAGATACACTTTGTGAATGGGTGTGACTGAGCAAAATCCAATTCAGTAGCCTATGCAGACAAAACCTCTGAAATGAGTTAGTATGATCTCTGCCTCTCTTGTTCTGTTTGCTGAGGGTGTCACAGGAGATTCTGGCCTTATGTTTCGCAGAGTGAGACCACTTCTGACTCGCCTAGCGAGCAACCTCTGACCGTTGGTCTGACCAACCTTAGCTGTAGCTAACCTTAGCTAGCATGTCAGTCACAACTTAAATTGGCAATGTGTCATACCCATACGTTATACCCAAGACAATTATCCACAGAAGTTTGAATGATTATTTTCTTTAAATACAATCGGTTTAATCCTCCAGGAAAAATTGGGGAGACACTGTGTATATCATCAATTGCAGTTCGATAGAATCAAAATGGCACCAATCTATTTTGATGTCAACAGAGAGACTCTCCTTTAGGAAATTTTTATTTTTATTTTTATATTCTGCTAGCATCGACCCCACCCCCCACACAAGGGTCAATTACAACGCCACAACTCTGTATTCAATCATTAGCTAGTATTATCCATGTTAGGTGCCCGGTGGGAGTCAATATGATCGTATAATGCAGTTTTGGACTGTGTTTGAGGCAAAGTAATTGAGCTGGAGAACTATAGCAGGGTAATAAGAGCGGCTGGCAGTGCGGAGGTGTAGATGCAGTATGGAGAATGCTAGAAAAATAGCTGGGTTGGTGCTACGCCGAGCTGGTCTGCTGGGCCCTCGGGGGAAATCAAGGCTGTGCTCTCCGACGCACAGCGCACCATGGAAATGTGGCGTGGCGAGTGCTGTATGTGTGTGTGTGCTTGTGTGTGTGTGTGTGTTTGGTGAGCATGCTTTGTAGCCAGGCTGCTGTCACGCTCAAAATTAACTACCCGACTCTGGAGCCTGAAAGTGGCATGGCAAAGAACTGCAGCGCCAAGCCAAACTCGCTCCCAATTCAAGATTTATGAGGCAAATGTCAGTGCCCTGTTGGAGGGAGGGGCTTTCCAGATTAGCCGACCTGACAATAACATTAGAGGGGCGAGCGATGCTTCTCTCATGCAGGTTTTATGGGCCAATAGACAGGACAGAGGAGAAGTCAGCATAGACTGCCCTGAGCTACAATAGGAGACATGTTTGTTGTGTATATCAGGAGATAATAGCTGTGGAGGAGAGCAGAGACTTATTATACCTGTCTGCTTTTAGTAAAGTGGTGTCGCGACTACTTGTGTATTATTACACTAAACATAGATTCATTGTAATGACAATAATTCAGCAATAAACAAATAGGCCTATATCATAGGTCTAATTAATTATATGAGTGGTATTATTGTTGGAGATGCTAATTGCCCTTGTAAAGCGGTTTTGTTAAGATCAGTGAAATTATGGCCATGATGTTCATAAATACAGCTAATCAAATAGTAGAGTAGATTCCTATATTTATGTAACGCCCGGGGCGGCGGGGCCGAGTGCCTGCCTCCCTCGGTCTTCCTCACTGGCGTTCTGACCACTGACCTCCAGACACACCTGCCACACGTGCAGGGCAGCATAATCAACGTCACCTGCTGCCCGTCAGGACTATATCTGTTTCATTGTTCGTCTTGTCGGTTGTCCGTAATTGTCTCTTTGTTACGTGTATGTAGCCTTCGACGACGATCGCACTAACATTTACATTGAAACCTTCCAAGCACTAATGCTCGTTGTTCGCTAAACTTTGTCTTGGCTTCCTGAATCTGTGCCTGCACTCGCCTCATCGCCGACAATCCTCACAATGTATTTGTAGAGTAGCTTCCTATATGTATTTATTCCCCACGCGTTTCTGTACATGTGCACATCTCTTACAGAGGTTTGATATGCAGTATACACAGTATACATGATATCTTCCTTACCGTCACATCCTCGTTCTACTTGACCCACCCGATGGAGGGCATCTGCAATCAGGTCAGGGAGTCTCCCGTTGAGGTCTACAGAGGCCAGGCAGCCCTGGTACCCGTCCCGGGACGCGATCAGCTTGGGCAGATTACTGTACATGTTTCTGGTCACGCCACCGATATACAGCTCCCCTGGAACCACAGACAGACCAGAGCCAATATTTAGCTAGGCTACAGTATGGTTTACTCTCAGTGCAACAGATCAAAACATAACAATGATGTCATACCACCCCTGGAGTTGTTTATAATAACTGAGAATAGCATTAAATACATCATTCTATACCATTATTTGAAATGCAAACAAATGCAAACTACAGAATACAGAAAAATACATGTATGTCCCCTATTAGTAATTGTAAATAATAGTACTGTATAAGACACAGTATGTTACTGTATATGCTTATGATAATAATATGTCCTTGTAGAGTATTTCACACAATCCATGATATTTACAGGCTCAAATCACTTTTCAACAGCTCATCAATCTAATAAAGGTTAGGCAAAAAAAAAAAAATAACACAATTGCAATGTAGACGTCATGAACAATATACATTTTTTACCTGAACTAAATAAGTGTAGCACAACTTTAATAAAGATACAGTGAAGGTGTCTAACCACAGCTGTCATGGTGCCAACAGAAGGCTACAGTCTGGATATTTTTATGGAGACTGTCTGAGCATTGTGAGGTAGTCTACTGGGACTCAGCTGACAAAATGCTTGTCATTACAGAGGCACTAAAGACATGCTTTTGACTGCAGTCTATTATCAAACTGGCAACTTAAAGCGACAGCAACAGATCCAGCCCCAAGCATCGGAAGCGACATTTAACGCTTACAGTAAAAAGATTAATTTTGAAATCCTCTTCTTTTGGAGAAGAGAAATAGCAGTAAATACTTTGAAGTGGAAGGAGAGGACCTCAGAAAATTAAATTGGGTTTGGATTATTTTAACAATTACGTTATTTTTACTTAATAACATAGAAGAAAATACCAATTATTTCACTTCTCTTCCTATCTCCTCTAATACACACTCTGTTCTAGAAACTGGTGAAGAGCAAATGTAACAAAACAAAAACCTTTGATGTAAGCGTGTACCCTGATTTGAAAGTCTTCAGGCATTTCTCATCAATTCAGCTCATCCTTTACACTTGGATAAATGTAAACTGTCAGCTTTTTCCCTTATGCCACATCTCAAAATGTCTTTGAGATGCAGTAAAACAACAAAGACCTTGCCCAGATCTGTCTTAAAAGATGAGACAACCCCATTTGCAGTTATTTATTAATTCATTTGTTTGTTTGTTTATTTATTTATTAAAATGAGTACTGCTGGCCAATAGGAGGCAGAGTTTATGCAAATGCACAAAATGCTTACATGTGGCCATGTGCATGTGTGAACGTGAAGTAGTTATTTTTAAGCATGGCATTTCATTGTAATTATAAGCAGATACCGTTCCCAAACAAGCACGCATATGCCATCTAAGCAGATACCGTTCCAAAACAAGCACGCATATGCCATCTTATATTCAACGCACCTATAAGCTCTATAGAGAAGGAATGAGCCAGTTCGGTCAATTATATGTAGACTTTGTGTAATGGAATGTAATGTAATGGAGTAAACAATGTTTTCCAATGACTTTGAGATTTAGCAAGTGCTGAGACAATATGGTGAAGTTATTAACTGATCAACTGCATTAATCACACTTTGGCAAATATGAGATAAGCATGGAATTAATTGCAGATCAGAAAATAATGCAGTTTCTGCAAAAGTAAATTATATTTGATGTTCCACTAGTTGACCATGTCTATTGCATTGACACAATGACATGAATATTAAGAAATTGTGTCAGACAGAGCGGAAAAATTACCCATTTGATTTATGTATGTACTTATTTGCTGTAGGTATTCTTACAGGTATTTTACAATGTTATTGTATTGTCCCTGACAAATACACCAAAGTTAAATTAACCTTAATACATTATATTTGCAAGTACATTATGTAGGTCATTGTACTGGGTTTTGTAGATACCCAGTATCTACAAAGTAATGTAATCGTATTTTCCATGGTGGATGGGAATATGGCTCTGAAAGTGCTTCCATTTATGTTATAAAAACGTAATGGCGTGTTCATTTGTTCCACAAGCCATAACATTAAACAGGTAATTCATGTAACAATACACTAATGCTGCATTCACATGGAATGCGGCAGACGGTAAACCGGTAGACAGCAAACACGGCGCGGCATTAAACGGAATGGCAGTTGCTATGATGATGTTGCATCGTTTACCGATATTTTAATACAGATATATTAAATACAATTTCATAGTGGCACATGTTTTATGTCAATTGTTTTGTGTGTTGTAAAAAGTATTTTAGTGTTTTAAAAGTTGTACCTTTTTATTGTTAATATTTTCTCCACGTGTGAGGGAGCTAGAAACATCCGGTTGTATATTCCGTCACGGAGGACGGCAAAAAGTTCAAAATTTTAACATTTCAACAGCATTCCATTTGCCTTTGCTGACGCGGCCATTTTTTTGCCGCCCACAACTCATTTTGCCATCCTGCTCTCGTCCACTAACGATAAAGATATTCGGTTAGCCGTCTGCTGTGTTTCATGTGAACACAGCATAAGAAGGATGTAGAGCTACTCTAGTCAACCGAGTCTGTTAGGTGTAATGTGTATTACGGCTTTTCCACTGGTACATTTGGTCCCCCCGAGTCTCTCATTTGCATTTCCATTACCAGTCTAACCGCGCCAAGTTGTACCAAGCCACGCCTGAGATGGGCCTGCTATGCAATAGGGCCAAAGTGAGCCGGCCTATAGGCTTTATCATCATTTCATTAATGCAATCCTAGCAGGACTGACAGAGTAAGTTGTTGCGAGTCGTACGACACAATATTAAGCCTAGGCTATTTTTAGCGTTTTTCTTAATTAGGCTACCATTTGTTTTTTTTTAAAGCTCGATCGAGTAGCCTTCTCGCAATGAGTGTAGGCTAAATGCAGTGAGACAGAACAAAGTCACCCTTGGAGAGTAAAGTTTAAGGCATAGACAAACATTTATTTGAAGAAAATCTATTTAATACACAACATTATGCTTGTGAACCTGTTTGTGTATTGGACAAAGTTATATAATATACCTGTAATGATCGCTTTCGGCACTCTGGTCTCGACACATGCTGCCAGCTCAATGCGGCTCAATGCGGTTTGTACTGTATGAATATTCCCCAGATATATTTTATATTTATATTATATTTAAACATACTAATTTTCTTAGTCTAGGATAATTTTAAATGTGTTTTCATCGTATAGCACTATAGCCTAATGTGTAGTCATGCTCAAGCAAATGCCTACTCGCCAGTTGCCCACAGATGTTAAGTTGTTACCATGACAAGTAAAATATTGCCTATGTTGACAAATCTGTTGGACAGTGCAATAATAAAGGTGCCTTAAAAGTAAATAAAAGTGCATTATAGAGGGCACTACTTTTAAATGTGATTGACTCAAGATAAGCACGTCATCAGTACAAGACACACTTTCAAGCGGGAAGCCCGGTTGTAATGTAAATGCAACGTTCAACCGCGCTGGGCTGACCGTACCGAGCCGTGCCGTGCCTAGCTGAGCCTGCTCATGCAATGGAAAAGAGTACTGTGTGAGTATGCCTATTGGTGGTGAAATGTGTTGTGATTGTGCTGCAAGCCAATTTTCCCACGGGGATAAATAAAGTATCTATTTAGTCAGTCCTATGGTCGAGGTCCGGCCCCACTGTCTTGGCCGTGATGGATGCCCCTGCTCGTGATCTGCTCGGAGAGGACCACGAAAGGGGACCAATTACATTCTCCCAGACATCACTGGAGACCTCCTACGCATCGCCACAGTTACTGTAATGATCTCTCAGGGGCCGGGCTGTGTCGGACCACGATGCAGCCCTGGAGAGCCAGTGACAGCACATTCATGAAGAGTACCATTGATTAAACATTTATTTCCAATGGTGCGGGCGTGTCAGAGAGAGAAGGACAGTTGTCAAAGCTCGTGGTGTTTATCTCACGAGCTGCCGAGGTGCAGAAACCAGATATATCTTCAGTTTATAGACGTTTATATGAATCCTCTCCAAGTTGGGGATTAACTTGAGCTGGGTATTACAGGCGCCTAGGACATCATAGTATCTATTATTTAATTTTAAAGTATGTTGCAGCTGTTTTCTTGCTTTTAAAGAAAGTATTCGCTGATATTATAATCTAATGCAAAAACATGGTTATTAATGTCATAGTCTAGACAGAGCCTCAATTTCATTACACACTGTAATTGGCACCCACATGCAGGGGTTACTCTATTGCCACATTCCCCCATGTCCAGCAAGGCGGTATTAATACATGATGCATCCAAGGCTTATGTTATCATTAGAGTACTGGATAATTAGGATACTCAATGAAGACACAGTCTACACTCATCGCTAAACAAAGCTCAACTTGCTCTCCCCTATTCCCTTGATAACACACAAGTGACCATTATCTTCCATTAAATGCTCTATTAAGAACCTCAACCTCTACTCTCGGTTGCTTATGTTGCTTTGCTCCCATGCTGGCTCTAATTGACACAAATTGAATGGCCGTCGATGATGGAGACAAGCGCAAACAAACCCTCACATGCGCGTGTGCGCACGTACACGCGGGCGGCGGTGAACTTGTATGAGCTTGGCAGACAATAGCTGTGATGTATAGGGACAGTGGCTTTCAGCTACGGAAACGAGGGGAAATCCGTGATTGCCAATTACACGGGCGCTCCGATCTGCAACGATGCCACAACAAGAAGATTGGTGCAGAATAAATGTTGTCACTGCCCCGGTGTTAATAAGTGGCCTTAAATTATGTGTTGCATAATTATGCTGGCACAGCGCTGCTATTTTCGGGCATGTGCATGCATTGCAATGTTTTGAAAGCAGTATAAAGAGAGATGTGAATTCCATACACAGTATTTAAAACGACAGAATAAAACAGTCATTATTTGATTGTGTACTGATGTGGTTTCGGTAGCAGGTGTTCTTACTATCTCACACAAGCTCTGTTGTTCCTCGTGTGAATGCTGCAATTACTGTATCTTCAAGTCAAACTCTAATTGTCACCCACTCTGAATGCAGGCAACTAAGTAAGACATTTACAGCTGGAAACAATGTAATTGAAAACAATGAATAAAAATGGAAAATGGAAGATCAGAGTGACTTGAGATTTATTGTGTATTCATTTTGCATTTATTTTGCATGGTTGGGTCTTACTTAACATTGAGCATTCTATCAGCATTCCCTTCACAACTAAACTTGATATCCTTCTTTCAACTACCAGGGAATAGACAATAAATAATCAGAGTTTACTCTGTACAAATTGTACTTTTCAATAAGATTTGGAAATAAGAAAATACTTGTGATTTTAGCACAGAATCTGGGGTATAGATTTATAAAGGCTGCATACGTAGAAAAAGGTAAAGCACTTGTCCTGGATTCCTTGATAAAAAAAAAAAGAACTTGCCTGTTTCTCTGTGGAAACTCTGACTCATCCATACATGGATTATGGAGACATCCGGCAAATGGTGATGCCAATAAATGAAACACTTTACACCTAACCTATTTGATATGGCTGGATAAGCTGTTAATAATAATACTAATACTAACTAGGCCATAATAATTAATTAAAATGTTCTTATAAAATATGTATGCTGTTCACAAGGTCAGGCAATCACATCTGTGTAAAGGCCCCCATATACTTGCTTTTGTGCAACACATACACGAAGACAAGCAGCTGCGTCATGAAAGGAATTGTTCACATGCCTGCGTTCCTTGCATGTGCTTGGAGGATTTAAAATATATCCAGTAGGGGACAGATCAGGGCCGAATCATCCCTTGCCAAAACCAGAAAATTTTCTTTGACTACCTCCAAATTTCCCCAACAATAATCAACATGTCAAAATGCGGAGCGGCATGGAGACAGCATATAGATGTTGGTAATTACGGACTAGCTCTACTAACTACTCTTTGAAACTTCCCGCCATTGTTGTTCTTTGTTCAGAATCTGCTGTTGATCTGCCTGTCCAATCCAGATACTGCCCCCACGTTCATGTGCATCATGCGTACACGTAGCTTTAATTTCTGGGGACGCGCACAAACTAGCTCCAAAGGAACGCAGGATACGCTGCCAAGATGCATGGTAGCCATCTTGAGCCATTGTACGCCTACTTAAAATATTGTGGGCTTAATATATAACAATGCAATGTTGCACGGATCCCATTTAATTTAGATTATTTTCTGGCAGGTGATGACATATTAACAATGCCATAGCCTATCCCAGAAGATGTAACATATTTACAGAATACGATCATCAGTATTTTAAATATTGAGACGAAGAACTTGCTCGGAGTACAGACTACTCGCTTCGATGACTGCAGTCTATCCTGTGATCAATATAGTATTTTTGCTAAATAAACATTAGAAATTAAAATACTTGTGGTGGCATCTGATGCAACGTTATGTACTTTTTGACACAGTTCCCTGAGGTCTAAATGAAATGTACAGTACCCTTCTCAACTCTGTGTAAACAACCCTCTGTAAACAGCTCTCTTCAGTGCAGGCGGCTGGAGAGACTGTTCCTTAAATTTAAATGAGCCACTCTTCACCCTGCCAACCTCATGACATGAGTGAAAGATTTGCTCCACCATGGCTTGGCAACTGTTGAGCTGTCGGAGAAACACAGCCGCTGTATGTTGGGATGGGTGTGTGACCTTTTCATGAAGCTTTGTAACGATAGTTTTATCCTTAGTCCACACACGCACGGTATTATTTCATGCAGGTAATACTATACCAGATCTCTCTGATAGTGAGGCCGCTGCAGTATAGTTCTATCAAGCCATCGGCAGCATCTATGCAGTTAGATCTGCGCGACCCGGATCTCTGACTCTTGTTCAGTGTAAAGTATTTTGGTTCTTTTGAGTCTCTGTTGCTCAAGCTGGTCTCACGTGAGCAAAGGACCGAAGATCTAGATTATTTGCTTCATCCAAGTCAGTGTATCATTGTCACATAAACGATTGAAATCTTTATACTAGTAAGGATGTCGCAGCGGTTGATTTTGCATCTGGTCATTGGCTCACCATGATAAACACTGCACTTTTGTGCTTTTAACACAGAGATTGTTGGTTGAAAACCAGAGCTTGACAACATTTTACATTTATAAATGTGCTCAGTGAATTCATTTGTCGACAAGTATGTCATAGTCTACTTGCAGATTGCCATTTAGTAACAAATATGGGAGAATAATATGGTTCACTTGAGTCTCTTGCTCAAGCTGGTGCATGTGAGCAAAGCCTCACAGCCTCGACGAATCATATCCTGTGCTTCTGTTGAGTCCTCAGTCCTCATGCCCATAGAACATGGCAGTGGTCACGTGAGTAACGAACGGAAGACTCATAGAGCCAGATCTTTTCATTCGTTTGGGTCAGTGTGCTCTAAGGATCCACTCCGCCAAGACTCCGTATTATTTTCACTCTGATTAAAAAGAGTAGCCTATTGGAGGCACATTTACGATTCAGCTGTGTTAGTAACAATTTTGTTTGTCGTGCATCTTTGGCGATTCAAGATGCAGCGGTGCTCCACAAGAATCAGAATCAAACACACATAGACCCGAAGACTCAAATCCTGTGATGTTTGAGTCCTGACTCCGGTCCCTAGCATAGCCCAGTAGTATTCACTTGAGCAACGAATGATAGCCCTGGACCTTTTCATTCATTTTGGTCAGTGTGTCATGTGAACAATGGATGAAATACTGGAGATAATTTTCACTTAAGTTGCAATGTGAATCTTGCAGTAGGCTATTGGAAGCATTTAGTGTTCAGCTGTGTTTGTAACAATATTGTTTGTCGTGCATCTATGGCGATCCGTGCGGCGGCAGCACTCTACAAGAATCAAAGACTCAAAAGACCTGAATGAGTCCTGAGTCAGTAAAAATATTGTTTTACATCACAAGTAAACTAATAGAACAATCGTAACATTCATTCATTTGAAGTAAAATGCTTGCCAGAAAAACAATGGCACATGTTCAGAAAAGTAGTTCTGAAGTCATGGATGGAGATTTCCAGATGTGGGGCAGTAATAATGTAATGATGGCCTATTGACGTCACGAGGGCAGCTGAAACACATATTGTCAGACATATGGAATCCCAAATAAACTAACTGTGTTGTCTTATTTCAGCATACCCAAGTGAGTTGTATGGTTGTTTGAGTTAGATTACTAAAATCTCAGAGAATATTACACATTTCTTTCTCATAAATGTATGAAGTTGAATACATTTTCAACATGTTATGGTTTATTATTTATTATTATTATTTAATGTTTATTTGAATTTTATTACATTTAAAAAAAAAAAGTGTAATTCCTAAAATGGCCTTAATTTGCTGTTTTCTTTATTTTCTTATTGGGCAAAAATGTCAGACTTGTCCTTAATCGCTACTATGAGACTCACACACACCCGCCACATAAACCCAACAAAGCCCAAATATTGTGTGTTTTCTCTGTTTTGTGCTCAGACCTTGGGGAAGGTTCCAATGTAAGACAGTGTTTGTTTGTGACACAGAGAGAGAGATTGCAAAGTGACGCAGACAGGCGTCATTATACACTTTCATGCCTCCTCTCTCCCATCTCCGAAACGTCATTCTGCATTCATCTCCAGCAATTTTTCCCTTTCGTTTCGCCTGCACTCTCTCTGTCCTGCTGCGTTTGATTTTTCTCCATGTGCCACCGCTCTGCTTTTTCCTCTGCATTTTCTGTGTGTTCCTTCTTTCCATGGTGTGACAAAGGGAAATAAAAACATTCCAGTGGCCTTGCCTCCATTTTCCAAGTCCAAATTTAATGGCTTGGAGTTGTACGTATTTCCTACTTTTTAAACAGGATCAAGGATCTTGAATTGAAAAATGATGCCAATGCCAACAAATGACGCCACCCCCCCGGCCCCCCACCCCCGATTTATATATATCTCACAATTATTTAATTGTAAAATAAGGCAATTATTATATGCTATTGTTATTTTGTGTCATGCTGTCTATGTATATTTAAATGGGAAGTCAGAGATAATTTTGTTCCCAAAACAAAAACCTCAAGTCTTCCTTACTCATAGCTCACTTCCCTGCCCTCAATTAAATCACCCAAACCTGCCCACACAGAGTTCAAACTGTTTCCAAACAAAGCAAGTCCATTTGCAGTAGAACATCTGGAAGATTTCTGTGTTTTGAGGGGCATTATATACATTGTGGGACAAAATGTCTCTGCACATTGATCCACATCTTCTACTAGTGGATCAATGTGCAGGCTGGCTCAGAGATGGTAGTGCAGTCATAGCTTGATGTTGGTAGAGGCACAGTACAGGCAGGGTTCAGCAAAATAGTCATGAAGGCATTAGGTATAAAGGGTCAGACAAAATACAGGCAACATAAAGATGAAAAGGTACAATTGTAAACACAGGGACTTTTATCCAAAGATTACAAGAATGGCAAGGAACTGGTACAGTAGGCATCTTGCTCAAGAATGCTTATGAAGGTAGGCCAACTCTGGGACTTGAACCCATAAATGAAAATATTGACTACATGGCATGACAACATGAAACACAAGAAAAACATACTAGAACAAGGGGCAGAACTGACTTGGATGTTACCATTTGTTATAATAAGGGTTTTGTGAAACTGAACTGCATTTTAACTGCTTGTCCTTGATATACACCACATTATAAAACAAACAGCTATTTCAGGATTATTATTAAGTGGTAATTTTGTATGCAGTATAGTTACCAACCATCCTTATAGTCAATAACTACTGCTGCGTGTGTCTAGCAGAGAAGAGCAGACAAGTGCTTTCTATCTTCTCATCCTCTGGTAAAAAGTCTAGCAGTCAGCATATGACAGAGTTGAGGGAGGGAGAGACACAGAGAAAATAAGAGAAATGGCCAAGGCTCTGAGTAATGTCATTGTAAATTGTGGAGGAAGACAGGTCAGTAGGAGGAAAAGGCTTCAGAAACACACACATACACAACTCTATCGTAGCACTCAGACTACCTGGTCCATCATTTATTGAGAGACCCCTCAAACCAGAGTGACAGAGAGAGACAGAGAGAGTCGGGTGAAAGTGGGTGAAACAGGCACAAACTTGTAAAGATAATTATTTATTAGTACCATTAAAAATGTATTGTGTGTCCTACAGCAATCGTCAGACAGACAACTACAATATCACCAAAAACACCAACAGCACATACAAGTAACAACACCCAAGCACCTCAAAATAATCACAGACCTACACATTATGTAGAGGAGTAGTATTAGGTGCAGAATCCATCCACACATACTGTAAAGTGGTTGAGGTATTTTTTGTTTAAAATGATTTGCAATCGCTATAGCTTTGCAAACACAAACCAGCCATGACTGAAACTCTTACACATTGAAAGAGAGTGGTATAGTTTACTCCATGACACGTCAGAACTCTTTAAAGTGTTTGTAACTTGCTGTGTAATTGGAACATGTTGCCATCGTGAAAAATACTGCTTTGAAATTGGCTCTGACATTTTCAACACCCTGTACAATACTGTGTGAATGGCTGCAGGAGGAGGGGTAGATAATTGTGTTAGCCTATGAGTGCTTTAGGGGGAAGAGTAGAGCAGAGTGCTCAGCTACTAAGATGGCTTGTGCTCTCAGAGTTTTGAAGCAAACAACATCTATTTATATATATTTTTTAAATGTAGCTGACCACCACAGGAGCAGTTCTGAACACAAATTGAATATGTGTGGGTGTGCATAAAACACTACATGTTTTATGAATTTTGAATTTTATGAATTGGTCACATCAACCAGAGGAACAATCTTACTTTATTGCTGTTGTGTTATAAACATGCAGAAGAACCATGGCAACTTCAGCATGCAGTGGCATGGCCAGAGGGAGTGATGTGAACTATCATGCTGATCTATGTGCTACAGTACAGTCTATAGACATACCTCAGTGATGACCAAAAGGTACAACCAATCCTAATGTAACCACTATAAACAATGTCAGGGATGAGATATGTGCCTCAATATAAACACACTGTGCACCCTGTAGCTTAAACAGCCCTGCTCACAGTGACATGGTATATGATGCAGGTGCATCGCTGAGACTGATGACATGTTCACAGGGTCTCATGTATGAAGAATTCATCTACTTATGCGGTGCGAGCTTGACTGGCTATTAATAAGCAAATGTATTCAGGTGCATATTTGGCAGATATTCATCAGTTCAGTGTAAAAAGAGCGTTAAAATGTTGTTAAAGAGCATGTAAATGTAAATGTAATACAATATATATAATTAGAGTCTTACAGTAAGTGCAAATGGAAATGTCTGTCATATCAACATTCCAGTCCATTCCACATGAATATTTTTTTCCAATTTACATTAAACTGCATGTACATCAAATAAATCAGCAGCTGTAGTGCTCACAGAGAAATATGGACAGAGAGCTGTTTTCGGCCCAATCTCAATATAATAACCAAACTTTCATAGGACTTAAATATAGTGCGTATGGACATGACAACATCATTTAAATATTATCATGAATTGAGATATGCTTGTACCTACAGTATAACCAACAATATCAACTGTACCATCAAGCCTCAAGCATATCAGGTAATATAACAAGCCACCACCAGCTGCTAATGTAATGCACTTGTGCAGTCTCTGTACTGTATACTTTATATATTGTGTTCTCATTGTATTTTCAATAAAGGTTATGCCAGCCTCTGCCGCCCGGGTCTGGTCCGTCGAGGTCCCTGACCTTTGCTGCCACCCATTTGACAGCGCACCCGACC
>JAODLL010049030.1:0-19653 GCA_026546735.1 Forbesichthys agassizii
TGCGTGGGTTTTCTCCGGGTGCTCCGGTTTCCCCCACTATCAAAAACATGTCAGGTTCACCCTCCAGTCAGTGCTGTGGCACTGGCATCAATCTGGAGTTGGTCCCCGGGCGCTGCACAGCGGCTGCCCACTGCCCAATGCAGAGGATGAATTGCTCCTAAGGGGGATTAATAAAGTTGTATTCTATTCTATTCTATAACACGTATCGTCTCTGTGTTGCTAACGTCCACAAACTGACTGAGACTTTTCGTGCTGCAGTCAGATTAATGGAAACACCAGTTTATGTGGAAACTAAATTCATTTAGGTTAACTGGGAGGCCATAAAGTGGGTTTTCTCTGCCATTCTGTTTATGTAATTGTCTTGTGTCTTGTGTGTTTTTGTGCAAATGTGTGTTTAACAGCAAGTGGTAGAGAAACAGATTGAAAAAAGACCGAAAGAAAATAAATATGTGTGTGCAAAGCCTCACATCATATGAAACGATAAGCCTATATTTTGTTTATTGCTGCTACTCTGATGTGGGTTTGTATAGTTTTTTTAATGGTACCAGACACTGTTTTCATTGGGGTTGCACAGTAGCGAAGCCATTTAATGTGGTAAGTAATATGAGAGTTTAACCTCCAGTGGCATCAAAGTTTGGTATCCCATGAATGATGATACAATGCAGGAACAAGGGCGAGGCATTTATCTTCATCGAGCCACTTAGAAGACTGTTCAAAATCCAAACATACCTGGTGTAGAAACCACATGGATAAAACAACATGTAACAAGGTAGAGGGCCAATGTATGCATTATCAGTGGCAAGGACCAAACTCACGAGGTTGGCTGTCCTCCACTGACCAGCCCATCTCCCATGGAACCTCGGCATTAACATCCTCTTACAACGGATAACAACATTTTAAATCAAAGTGTTTGAACATGCATGCCAGTGAGATTTCATTTACACCTGGGCACATACACTCAGAAACCTTTTCCAGGCATTTCTGACCACGGCATTTTGCGGAAAGAGCCCTCAGTGTGTGAGTCACCGTGATTCACATAATGATGCACAGGGATAGGGTTACACCAGGTCAGGATCTCTATCCCGTTACTAGAACCAACAATATCTATTGTACTGACTGAGGTGAGCATAGGTGAATAGAGGGAAAGGGTGCAGGATTGAAGGTGACAAGTGTAGAAAACTGATATTACGCATAATAACAGCACCTGTGCCGTGCCTTTTCCTGACATTATAGAAGGGATTGGTTTTATAGTAGTAAAATATACGGCTATTTCGTGAATTAATTACAATACATTGATATTAAAGGTATAGTCAGCTATTGCACGCTAAATGTAAGATAATACCCTTTTCGTCGAATTCAACAAATATGTCCTGGCGTTGCTCGCTACCCGTTCTCTGTGCGTGCTGATAAAATAACCTGATACTTCTACACAGCCCATGCTCTGTAAATAGGAACATAAACAAAGTGGCGAACACCGCTCGTATCAACAAAGCCGCAGCACTACGCTTTGCTTCACAATGTGAGGCTGCGTCCGTTTTCATTTGAGCTTGAAGTTAGCAAGCGTTCTCAGAAATGACTGACCCTGCCTTAAAGTAAATGCTATACTCTACACAGCATACTGTATATATATTACAGTAATACATTCTTAAAATGTGCAATATTAAAACAAATGTTCACTGAAATAGTGTGGCGCCCCCTAGTAGGGCATGCTCGTGGCCTGTCTTTACCGCTTCTGAGAGGGAGTCATCAGTGCAGAGACCTTGTCGTCGTAGTACTTCCTCATCGCAAAGCGGTCCAATGCCTGATCAGCACTTCGGGAGACAAAGAGAAACACATTACAGCAATCCCGCCAATTATGACTCAACTGAGAGATTATGAGCAACGCCACTCCTCTATAATTGAGCCAAGTTACCCCCAACATATATTAGGACGACACGGGCAGATGCAAACAGACACACACACACAGGCACGCACACGCACACACACACGCACACACACACACGCATGCCGACGAGGCGGGGGATTCCAATGGAGAGAAAGACAATGGCACCCTTAAGTAAACACAGAAAAGCAGTGTGTACAGAGCATTGCTATTGGGACAGCAGTAAAACCAACAGCCACTAGAGCCCTTTCACCAGTAGTCTGTCCCTCTTTCCCGCTCTCTCTCTCTCTCTCTCTCTCTCTCTCTCTCTCTCTCTCTACCCCTTCCCCACCCACATCACTTATATTAGTGTAGTAGAGCATATCTGTCTCCTTTGTTCTTCCATCTTGTCGTTTACCACCTTATCCACTCCCTGTGTTTTTAAGCATCGACCTTATCTGGCCTGACCCTGTAACTCTGTGTGCAGGTCTTGCTAACACAAACCACGTGAGAAGATGTGCCCCACTGGCTCCTTGCTGTGAACAGAAAGAGATCTGCATAGCCGCATATATAGGATCAGCCACTGTTTCGCTAAGCTACTGTAGGAGTGTTTGCCACCGTTCCTGGACAGAAAATCTGTAGCTGATTTTGTTTGACAATGGCTGCACCTAATGCTTGTTCTAAACTACTTTATACAACTGATGCTAAAAAGTAATTTTTCTCAAATCAGTAGTGTCAATAAAAATAGACACTACCTTGTAAATGTGATATTTATGCTTCAAGTTTCGAGGCGAAATTTGGTAATGCGTGATTCATGACTGAATGCTGAGGTTTTCAATGTAACAGGCTTTCTTTTGACTCACTTTGTGACTCACCATGACTTTTAGTAAAATGAAGAGATTAGGTTCAGTAGAGGTTAAGAAATGAGATTGTTTGTGGTTGGGGGAATGAGTCCCCTCCAATAAACACCTTGGATAGCTGTTGACGTGCTTTGATGCCAAAAGTCAAGTGGTCTAACCGCTTATATTACCCAAAGTCTATAATTCCATCAATTAAATCAACAATGTCAGAATTAGGATACATAGCAGTTACCTGGCTGATATGTCTGTGAAATGAACAAAGGACGAAATGACCACACCAATTCGACCCTTGCCACCCTAAAACCAAATAAAAAAACATAACAAATTACTTAACTGCATAATAACACAGTAATACAGCTTTAAATTTGCATTTTTAAAGTGGCCTGAAGTGCTATTAAGTACTGTAGGCAAATAGCTGTTTGTTGTTGTAGAATCTAATGTTTGGTAAACTGGTATTTTATAAGTGAATCCAAAACATAAATAAATGCTAAATTAAACACTACAACAAAGTCTCGAATGTTTTCTGTCCTGGCACCAACGGTGGAACGAGCTTGACACATTACCCATCTTCTGCAAGACTCAAGACGCACCTTTCACCGGGATACCTCAACTAGCGACCTCTCATCTCCTAGCATTCAATGCTAACTCAAGTTTCTTACTCAAATGTCAAATGTCTCTCTACCCTACTCATAAAAAATAAAGAAGAAACATGTGTCTTATATATTTAGCACTTCAGTTTTAGGCACTGTACTATTCAGGCCACTAGGAACGTTGTTGGATGATTTAATTATATACTGACAACGTGGTAGTAGTCATGATGACAACATGCTGTAACTATTCTGATATAATATTGGTTGCTTACAATTGCTGGTGTATGACCTGTCCAACTATTGACAAATGTACTATTCTGATACTGGAGTTGAGGTGCATTAGTAACATGTTTTGTTTGTTGTTGTTAAGTTTGTTAATAAGCCTGCTTTGATATTGAATATTGACATGTAAACCTACAAACAAACATGTACACCTGCAACCAAGATATTTTGGAGAAATATTCATTATTCCTTACTGAACATCACTGAGAAATTGCAGGGCTGAGACATTGTAATGCTTTATCAATTCAGACAATTCAGCAAACGCCACTTGCTGATGCTTACTTACCCTACAGTGTATGACCACAACATGTAAAGGGTCAGCATTTAGCCAGCCCTCCATGGCCTTGCAGATAGTGCAGATCTTATCCAGAGGAGGTGCGTGCATATCAGGCCAGCCTGTGTCCAGGGTCTATAAACACAGAACACATTCAGAGACTGTAAACAGTCCACAATCTCCCCAGACATTGAGAAATCCATTGTGTCCTAAACATGGGACAGTCAATCAATACCATGGTTAAGACACAATTGATCAGATGATTCACTTTGCTGTGTATTGATATTGTCACCTTCTTAGCTTTTTATTAACTTCTACTGGGGATGCAAGGGTGGGTCATTGACTTACATACCTTGGGATTCATTTTAGAGAGATCATTTCTTTTCTCCGACAGGTTAATAATCTGAAGGAAAAATGCAACACAAGAGTAAACCTTTGGTTTGAGTTCAAAAACAAACATCAGTCAATTTTGTCCAGGAACCCAAACTCAAGCCATTATGGCCTTCTGTCCGAGGATGATGATTTTAATTCCTGAACCATGGTTTCTCAGCCAGCTCTGTTCTAATGTTCTAATAAATATCTTCATCTTTATGTGCAGCGGTAGAGCAAACATCACCATGTTCCAGGAACATTGTCATCCTCCTGGATAATTCCTGAACTCTTTATGCTCCTGAACATCATAGAAAAAGGGGCATAAGACCAAGCGGGAACCTTTGTTGCTAAGAAATGAATACAACACGGAAGTGACAAACCCTGCAGTTACTCAAAATGCTGCTTGAGGCTGGCTGCAAAAGAGAGTCAATGCCCACAATGTTAAAATGTCTGACTACAGCAAAAATGTTTTCAGCCTGCTTCAAAAACAGTTTTGGTCTCTATAGCTAGTCTCCCCGTTCATGCACACTGCCCCTTCCTGTACGGAAGGTGCATTTTTTAAAATAACTCATCAATAAAAAATATGTTTTTCCCATATAATGAATAGGGGGGGCGTTACAGGCGGAGTGAGGTACTGCAATGATGGCGACGGCCAAAGCCAGCACAGCGCAGTGTTCAAATACTTGAGAAAGGGTTTGTTCATTTGCATATACAGTCTATGCTTAAGACAGACCGTAGATCTATGTGCTGATGTCATACTGCACTGGTGTGGCATGTTATTGGGCATCATCTCACAAACAGCAGCCACTCACCAGGTAGTTATCTGCATGTTTGGACTTGAGCATTCGCGTGACGTCCTTCAGGTTGTGTGCATACACCTCCTCTGAGCAGGCTCGGGGGAAAGACACGGCAATGATGCGCTCTGTGATGTATGTGAGATCAAGCTCGTATCCCTCCTCCATTCTGAAGCTTGGTGTTAACTGTAAAAACAGATGGGATTTGAGAAAACGTAGACCCTTCAATGTCCCCGCTAGGGATGGGACGATAAATTATATTATCATTTATCGTGATAAAAATACTGACGATAATTGTGAATGACCATTAACGTGATACTCATGAATATCCCCACATAAGTATGAAAAGTGACCAAAAAAAAAACTGTCTAGCTCACATGTACAGTCCAATTGTAATGATTTACTAATGTACATATTAGCATGCATCTTTCCAGTCAATCACCATTATCCGGCTTGCCCATTGCCCAACATAAACAAGATAAATTGGATTTGTTGAAATACTAGTTTTTAAACGAAACTAATCACACAAAAAAGATACAGTACATGTGTCATGATACAATAGCAATATTTGTTTCTTAACAAAACAAGTGTAAGAACAAGTGGTTCCAGTATGTTTTAGTGCCATTTTAAGAGTTAAATCATAATATAATAAATAATTGCGATAATATTGTCTATTGGAATTATTTTGGCCAAGATAATCATGACATTCATTTTTCATATCGTCCCATGCCTAGTCACCACAAAAGTGTTGTACAGTAAGAGACTGTAGTGTTGTGTCAATATTTGAGGGTCAAAGTCTTTATGCGTCATGTGTTATAATGTGCTATAGTGTGATAGTGGCTTCAATTTCATTATTGTGGGGCAGACAATATATTTATGTACTTTTACATTGTCTGAAACAATCAACATAGCTTCCCTACTGTACAATGAAACACACTGTCCAATGACCATGTAATGAGATTATTAAAAAAACAAATAAAGGGAAATCAAAGCATTCCGGTTTGAGCTGGTAATCTGTAGTGCGTTTTAAACCCCTATACTACGTAAGTGATGGCATGGCCCTGTGACCTCGTGGCCATGAACTTCCTGCTTGGGTAGACTGGGTAAAGCACCCCCCCGTCCCCACAACTCCACACACATTGTATGTCTTATCTAGTCATCTCTGCTCTGGCCTCCCTTTCTCTGCCTTTGCTTGGCCATATCCCACAGTATGGTTCATGCATAGAAACACACGTTAACGCATAAGGCTCCAAAGACTTAGATTTAGACCCGTGGGCACAGTACAATTGATAACACAATCATTGTTAAACAATATAGAGATACACTGGTTCTGTGGACCGATAGTGATCTTCCTTGAGCACTGACATGCACATAAGGCCCTAGGGAGCGTCAACATTCTCCACTCACTGTGATTGCTTGTTGTGATTATCGGTTAGAAAGCAGACCAATGCGGGAGAATGTGTCCATCAGTTAAGTTTGAAACGACTGCAGGCTACAGCAAAACACTTTGAAGGGCTTCAGAGAGAGAGAAAAAGAGAAATAGAGTGAGAGAGAGAGAGAGAGAGAGAGAGAGAGAGAGAGAGAGAGAGAGAAAAACCAGGGCCTTCGTATACTGAAGGCCAGGGCTTAAACTACCCCTCAGAGCGGAATGAAAGAGACTGTGCATGTGAGGAGGTCATCAGTGAGGGAAACAGGCTGGGGGATGATATTTTGGTGTATGCGTGTCAATGTGGAAAATAGTGGGCCGGGGGTCGGTCAGGGAGGGACTAAAGGTCATCAGAGATTGTCGGGAGCTAATGACGGTAAGTCTATTTCCCCTGTGAGTTCGAGAGAGAAAAAACAAGACTGTGGACTAATGAGAAATGAATGAACAGTTGGGTCAACACTTAAGTCTAGTGTTTCTTTGGGGTGTAAAAGAGGCTGGGCTGTTATGAAAGTGTCAATGTCCAATACTGACACTCTGAAAGTACGCACAGTGCAACATGAATGAATGAAATTAATACTTTACAGTAAATAAATTGACGTTAAAGACCTGTTTTAAAGCCACTACACACAGGACTGTGGCATAAAGTTATCAATATGAGCAGAGTTCGGCTAGAGCGGTGCGGCATATACCGTAGCAGAGTGGTGGAGCTACCAAAACACAAACAATGGGTTTTTTGCAGCACACCTTCTCCTTCAAGGACGTCTCAGTTCTGTCAAGCAAACAGCGTGACTTGCCCTGGCATGCACCAAAGATAATTGCTCCTTAATTTACTGCTTTTGTTCCCCTGCATTCGTCCATGAGGTAGAATAAGCAGTGCCAAGGATCTGAAATGTTGAGCCCACCCATGCCATGACGAGAGAGAAGGCTGGTAGATGAGAGGGAAGAGATGGGGAGGGGAGGGGAGACTAAGGTAGGACTGAATCCTGAAAATGTGAACAAGCTACAACAGGTCTACTGGGTCAGGATGTTAGGGGATTATGGTGTGTCTTGTTCCCTCAGATCAATCCATGCAGGTTAGCACTAGACCCAACCGTGTGGCCGCCGTAGCTCGTTACATTCACACATCGGTTTTAAGCAGTTCCAAATGCCTTTCTTTCAATTACCCAGAACGACACTGAAAAGAAAGAGTCCAGCCAAGATCCCATTTGCCGCCAGTTATCAGAAAGTTGGGATCCACCCTGATTCTTCCCCAGAGAGCCACACCCATCACCTGGGCAGTGCTCAGTGGGATATTCTGTTTCAGGCCGACAGTGCAGCACAAGATTAAAGACCAGAGAACAATGTTAAGGGGTATAAATAGCACCAAAAGCAGATTCACCATTGAGACACTGCCGTTCCTCTCTGAGCCAAACCTTGGCCAAATCATGTGAATGGTGACCTCACTGTTGTTTTCATTTCTGGGTCTATTGTGGCGACCACAGTTAGCAGAAACATGCATATTTGTCTGTCACGAATAATACAAATCTATCCTATGGGTTGAGCCACAGCAACGGGATCCATTTATGTAAACGTTTGTTTGTATGTTATTAGACTGGCTGCTACATGCCTACTACTATGGGTTCCTAGGGTACATTTTCCATTAAGCACTTGAGCGTCGTTACGGTATGATTATTCAGACTGCGTGTTTTTTGTGTAGAAGAGACCCCCCCCCGCCCACACACACACACACACACACACACACACACACACACAGTGAGAAGAGAGACTCGGAAGAGAGACTCGGTCAATGAATGAGATTAAGTTGAGAGAGAATCACTTAATATTTTAGATATGTCCACATTGATAGGCTAGTCTTTTCGATGTTTAGCAATGTGATGCTAGTGTTTGTCAAGAGTGTTACAGTTCAGTTGGCGTGGAAAAAGACTTCCCTTCTTGAGAATCAGGCTGTGCTGTCCTATACTGCAGTCAGTAACACCTAATATGCTATAAATGCATCAGAAAGTCTGTCTGTCTTTCGGTTGTTGGGAGTGGGATGTTTTTTTAAGACCACATTCGCATTTTCAGACATTACTTTCTGCTTGTTTGCATATACATTGAAGTTACATTGAAGAACAATGTATTTTAATATCTGTCTATACATGAAAACACTTTCCTCCTAACTGTTACATAATGTTTTTTCTTGGCTATAGTTTAACATATTCCATTTCTTATTTAGCATTTAGAGCTAATTTTCATATAATATTCAAACAACAATAAATGTGTGATAGGCTTTTCTAATCTAATGCACTTTTTTGGTAACATTTTTCAGCAAATTCTCCTCGCAGTTTGCTAGCTGCCTGTGTGTGCACTGTGCACTAAAAAATAATTGTTTCTTCACAGCCCAGAGTCTGTAGATAAGAACACAAACAGTGGTTTTGACCGGACCACACAACACTATCCTAGCCTTGGCAATGTGTGTCCAATTTGTGAGAGAGGTTTTTGTTTTGATGTTGAAAGTTCAAATATCAAAAAATGTGTCCACACCTCAGAGAGCCAAGACACCTGCACATAGTTTTGGCTTGATTTTAAAATAGTCTTCTACTGGGGAAAAACATCTCCTGAGTGACATAACATGGTTGAATGGCCTGAAAAAGGAGACAAGGCCACAGTGTGTTTCTGCCTGTTTCCTGTCAAGGGCTCTCTACGTTTGTGCTGTGGCTCTGACGGCTATTCAATCCCGACAAACGGAAATAAACAAAACTATGGAGTCTATTGAAACAACCACTGACGAGGGGGGGTTTATTTTTAGCCAGTTTATTTAGTAATGCTGGAACTCAAACATATATTTGTCTCTCATTTTCACAAGATATTTTGGAGGGAATAAAAATGAGAACTCTGGCTCAGAGTGATTCCGTACACCCATGCAGGCTCCTAAAGTACTCCCTAATTGCTGCTTTCTATCCCGAGGCCATAGGGGAATGCGTCCGTCCCAAAATGGATTATGTGTCTAGTCTCTTATTCTCATTCAATGTATCCTCTTTGGTCCTCCTACCTTCCAACCTCTTCCTGCTATTTGCTTCTCTACTAGCATACGAGACACGACGAAGTAATGCCCATTGCCACTTCATTTCTCTTTGATTCTGCTTCCCGCTCCCAGTCTCCGTCATTGTTTAATGGCTAACACATGTTGGTCGAGTGTCTGTGGCACTGCTGTGACTAAACTGTCCCCCTGGTGCCTGCAGCCCAACGCTGCTTCGTTTGAAGACCATTCTGCTTATACGTATGCAGCCCCGGCCCTTTGCCGGCTCACCTGTCCAAACCACACTATCAGGAGCCATTCATCTGTCACTCAGAAAGCCCTTTGTTAATGCTGTTATCGGCAGAGAAGAATTGATGGAGGAGATAAGTCCGTTTTTTTTTGTGTGATGCTCCTCGGCAAATGTTAAGATGCACCAACATCAAAAGGATGATATTGTTTATACAAATTATCAAAGCTTCTCAAAATACATATGAACAAACAGTTAACAAGGCTTTCTCCTATCACTCCAGGTCTGTAACTAGCGCAAATCTTAAAACAATTTAGCCTCCAAAATGATGGTATTAAAAAATCGAATAAACTCATTGTTTTGTACTAGTTCAACAAAAGGTGAGGAGAAGCTTGCAAATGAGCGTGGAAAGGGAGGGCTGCATCTGCACTGATGGAAGGACGCTGCTACATGTCATGTCAACAGCGACTGTATGGGACGCAGAGCCTGGGGCCCCAAATACCACACAGCAGCTGTACCTTAAAGAGAAGAAGACTGTCCGCTGTTTCTCTCCACTAGCAATGCAGCCTAAACAGTCAACAACACACCAAAAACCACATCTTCTATGGGTCGCATTTACTGAGCCGTAAGCCTCCATATCAATTGACCATATGTTTCATATTATAAGGGTCTCTACGCTCCAGCCTCAAATGCAAGACTATCAATATCAAAGTCATTGTCAGATAAAAAGCCTGCACTATACAGCATGTACTGTACTGGGTTCATTAACCGGAATATGAATGAAAGTCTCATTCACACATGCTAAGAAAAGCGAGACAGTTCTCCAGTGTTCAGCCTTGCACGCACACACACACACACCAAGCTCTACCAGGACCCAGTGCCAACGCAAATACAGAAATAACAACGTCCTGCTATGCAGTGCACTGTGAATAAACGGCTACAGGTGAAAGTTTAAAAACCAGCGCAGGACACTGCTGCTGCTGCCTGAAGCACTGACGCATGACTGCAGACGCGACATACGTTCAAACGCAATGCCTTACCTATTCAACTTGAACGGTGAGGACTTTGAGTCTTCTTTTACGCTTTGTGCGAGAGAGAGAGAGAGAGAGAGAGAGAGAGAGAGAGAGAGAGAGAGAGAGAGAGAGAGAGAGAGAGAGAGAGAGAGAGAAGGAGGCATAAAGTCCCGAGTCAAGTTGCACTGCAGCCGTCACACGGGCTAAGTGAGGGCCCAGGGGTTCATTATTCCCCCCCCGCCCATCTCTGCTGGAATGTGCTCACGGCGTGACCAGAGGGGCCTCTGTGGAGTCTACTTTGTCCAAGCTGCTCCCCCCTTCAGCTCTCTCCCGGTCTGTAGCTCTGGCTGCTGGTGCTAAAATGGAAGCGCTCGCTCTCTGCTCCTGAGCTGCTGCTTCTGCTGCACACACCACACACACACACACCCCTTCTCCAAGCCTCCCAATCACGTCCTCAAGTCGAGGCTGCTAGCTTCAGCCAACACGAGTCCTGGCATGGGACAGTCTTCCCACTAGTCCCTCCTCCCTTTCTCAATACCTCCCCTGTTTTCCTCCCCTCTCCCTCCCTCTCCATCTCTCTCACACACACACACACACACACTTCCTCCCGGTCCTCCAGCTCATGCTGCTATATACATTCTTGTGCATTTGATGTGTGGTGTGACAGGGATTCCTGTGATTGTCTTCATTACAATTCATACAAAAATGTAATGCATATTCACTTTTCAATGCTGTGTTTTAATAAGTAGGCCTAGGTCTACTTTGGGAAAACATAATTATCATTTTTTTAACGTAAAGGCTATTGGACTTAAGATAGGCCTACTTCATTTGAAGGATATTTGTCATAATAAATGTTGCCCAGTAAACATATTGTATTCTGCTATATTATGAAGGTCTGGGTACTCTCTCCCCCCCCTAGCCCATCTAGTTGTAGGCCTATACATTAATAGAGCATTATACAATGAATATCAGTATGGCCCATATAACTATATAATAAGTTATGTATGGCCTTATTGCCCCGTTATATTTTTAAGATTCACACTTATTTCCCATTGCATATTCCGATATTCAGTTAAATTAACTGTAATACAGTTCATACAACTGCAATACAACTGTAGTAGGCATAGGGTTATATAGCTATTAATAATAGATACACCAATGGCCTACTTTTAACTTACTTGGCCAAAACTTTGCCACTGAAGGGCTGGCTACCGGTACTTGTGGACATGCAGGCTAATATAAGCTACGATAGGCCTATATCCACAGTGATCTATAAAGGATAACAGAAAAGTGCCCATATAGGTGCAAAGTTAACTACACTAGGCAGAGTTGTATACGGCAGGCCTAAAGCTGTTTCAGCACGTCGAGAAGACCGTTCTATTACTAGGCATAATTTGTCATGTTCGTAGCGTAGGAATAGTAGTAAATTCGTATCAGCCCACACACGTGTACCGTATGAGACCGCTGAAAAGACACAATTATATATAAAACGAATGAAGAACTTGCCGCGCGACACTGTCAGGCATAGGCTTAACAACTAGTATAAACTAGGTTTACATACCTTTCATGACGTGCTCATCAAATGCCATAAATCACGATTTCCAACAATGATATTTTCATACGCAGGCCTGATTTGCTGGAAATTATCACCATCTGTTGGTTAAAATAGGCATTGCAGTCTATGTTAATTTCTCCGTGTGTCTATCTAATGTAGGCTACCGGACCTTGAATGTGTGTGTGAGCTAACCTTGAGGACTGGACAGAAAATACTTCTCAAGTTTTTCAAGTTTTGTTTAACTGAAGCAGAATAAACACTACCGGCACCATTAGGATTTGCTTTTCATTAAAATAATATATAATAGGATCTAAAATTTGATTAAAGAGTAAAACCAAAAATGATTAATTTAAGTAATTTAATACATTGTTTATTCAGAATAATTTTAGTGGCAGTGTTTTAGTGTGATGCAGTGCTGATGAATTAGTATACAATATAACTGATGCACAATAAGAACATAGAATATTATAATTTATGTTATAAAGTATCTTATCCAGCATTCGTGATTTGTACAAATATATGTACTAACATGTTTTTGTTAAATATATATGGGCTATATAATCTGTATAATCTGTGACATGTAACCATACTAGTAACACCATAATAAGAACACACAAATGGCCCATACAATTGAGCAAAAGTGTAGGTATCATAAAAAAATGACAAAGGATGAAGTCCATTCTGTAATGGTCAATAGCCAACTCTGTACACGTGACTAAATTGCTGTAACATTGGTTGTTATGCACTTGAGGTTTACATCAGTTTTTGGTTTGGTTTTGGACTCTACACCAGTTGAGAGAAAAAAGTTGCATATACACCCATGAGTCAAAACATCATGCACATATAATAAACCAATATACATCTCAAAATTAAACCAAATTCCAAATCTGAATACATTCAGATAGTTATTATTCCAATGTCATATAAATGTATCAAACAGATACACACTGAATTCCGTAATATAATAGATACTTTGTACCCATATAGAATCTCATGAAAAACATCAAATGCAGACAATAATTCCAGTTACAGAAAGTTACCGTATACAGTATGTCTAGTGAGAAACCTTTTCTAGGGTAGTCAATCTTCTAGAACATTCTAACAACAGTGTACAGGGCAAGCTCATTGCTGTGACTTTAAAGTGCAATATGAAAGAGTATTTTTGCACAACACATTTAATCTTAAATGATCTCTGACTCATGCTGTGCCAAGGCTACAGGAAGTGTCGTCCCACATGGGCCCTGGAAGTGGTACCTGTGTCAAAATACATACACACAAATGCAAACACAAACAAGGATATGTCATAGTTCAAGCATTTACTGAAGACAATATACACATATGCCACAATATCATTGATCATGATTAATCATGTTCTATAAGCGGTGTAAATCTAATTTACTAAATTAGACTTTATGCAGCCATGGACACAGGCCTATGTAAGCTTGTGTTACTCAGCATATGCTAATAGGCAAAGCAAATGTATTTATATAGAACATTTCCTACTCAAGTATAGGTATCATATTACAAAGTAATATGACATAAGTTCTGGCCTTACGTGAAGTATTCTGTTTTTGGTGTCATGGCTAAATTGAACTCTGCCACAGGAATGCCTCTGGACGCCACCTGGGGGCCAAACATGGCTGCTGGGTACACAATTGAGGAGGTGCCAACCTGTGAGTAACAACAGGGAAAAATGGCCCTCATTTATGAAAATTTGTGTACGATAATTTGCATGTAAAAGGTAAGCATTTATACATTTAGACCAATTTGAACATGAGCGATAAAATCTCACGTCAAGTCTCAACTTGTGTACGTAGAGCTGGCGGAGAATTATCTGCGATTTGTTTTTAGACCATATAGGCTAATCCGGGCAGACATTAAAACATAGCCACTATATTTGCATTCACACATTCATTCAAATATGTAGCAGGACAAAATATTAAATTTCCTAAGACCAGTCTTCCATCAGCGGGAGGAATTGTAGCCTAGACTCTAGCCTGCATGCCAGAGAAGAGTAGCAATACAATTTTGGCCTGTGGGATTATGTGTCTGCATATATGTACAGTGCACATTTTAACAGGTTAGGGTTAGGGGTGTTATTTGATGATCTGATGCTATATAATCTAGTCGATATTGGCCAGAGCAGTAGCCTAAGCGTGCTCACCGTATGTCCAACTTGGGGCTCTGCTAAAAGGAGTCACAACCTCACGCATTACTTCTGAAATGTTAAAAAGTGTTGATAGTTGTTTTACAAAACTGAAAATGTAAGTACAACGTTAAACATTAAATCTTTTTGAAAGCCAGAATTCCATTCATGTCTCCGATTTAGACCTATCTGAAGAAACATTATAAACATGAAGCAATACATAAACTCTCCAAATATCTAATATGTATTAGGCTATAGCATTCACAATAATATATTTAGATAGCCTAGGCTATATGCCTTGGCTATAGCCTAGGCTATATTCCTTAACATGAACGCTGTCATAAGATGACTTTGGCGCTAGGATCTGTGCTGGTTTCGACGTTCGCTTGATAAATGAGGGCCAATGAGACCGACGTCAAAGGATTTCCTTTATAGTCCCAGATTTAGCCTTAATAGTGTTACATATTTGAAAATAGCTCACCACGAGGCAAAGATCACAGGTATACAGTTGCTTCTCCACGTTGGTCAGGACGTGAGAGTCCAGAGTCTCCCCAAAGAACACAACATTGGGCCTGAGCAGACCACTGCAGCCACTGTCCTCACATCTTCATGTTGCCAAATAGATAACCAGAATGAAAAAGGGGATGAAGTTTTGCCTTAAAAAAAACATGTCTTCCACATGAGGTAGCAAAAGCAGGGCTATTCAATTATAAGTTCAAGTGGGCCATATTTTAACAAGAAAAACTGTAGGTGGGCCACATATTTTCAGGAATTATTTACGTGAGCGTCTATGAGAGCAAGACAACGAGAGCATCCACCCTGCAGCTTGGTTAATGTTCAATGTGTCAAGACAATGGCAAAGGTTTTCTATAGAATTATATAGGATGCCATTAATTCTCTCAACAACAAAAAAATAGCAGTCATGCCCATATGCGTCCAGTTTGCAATGCGGTGTTGCAAAACACATTTGTTAGACAAAGTAAATACAAAAACGCAAACAAAAATAACAGTAATATATTGACTTGATTCATATAGTGGGTATACAGTACTATATTGAACTAATGTACTGTAGTGGTCAAGGGTGCAATCCCCTTGTGGGCCACATGGGGGCAGTTGGTGAGCCACATTTGGCCTGTGGGCACTAATTGAATAAGCCTTGTCTGTAGCATCTTAAATGCACACTTAAGGAGTACAATGTCAAAACTAGTATCTGTGAACTAGTATCCTATCAGCTTACCATTTTCGCACAATTGTGCTTTATGTGTTTGTTTGTTTTAAACACTGAATTCGTGCAATGTGCAGGGGCTGTATTTCTTTAAAGCAGTAGACAGCTGCCAGCAACAAATGCAATAGTAAATAACAGCATAATTGTGGAAATTGAAGACCTCACATAATCAAAACAAAATGTATTACACAATGCAATACAAACAATCCCACCTGGGCAGCTGGTCAACAGGAATCTGGACATCTACAACATCTGGGTCTGGTGAGCTGCACAGGGAAGCGACATGAATACCTATCATTATGTCACAATAGAAGATTTCAGCCATGCTTTGAGAATGTGTACTCAGGATACTTGTGTTACCCTTTGCCCTCCAAGGCAGCACATAAGGGGCTTTGATGGTTCACAGAAACCTCTCCACAACTCAAACAACGTGTCTCCATCAGACTTCCTGCAGTCACATACACAGATGTTTATTATGGAGACTCTCTGGGGCTAAAGGAACCACAATGTACTGTTGTGGGATGTTGTCCTGGTGTTGCAGATTAACCCTGGAATCCCTGCCTAAAGCAAAGCACTCAAAACCAAACCAGGCTGACTGGTCTGGTTTAGTTAAAACTAGCTATTCCATTCAAATGTACTACGGCATCCACCCCTGTGGTAAATCAATGAAATAATTATATCACAATGTTGACGAAGTTCATTCAAACAGTGATAGCATCCTGTTACTACCATCCTAAACATGATTATATTGAGCATAGCGTTAATTCAGGCAGGCCTCAAAGTTTAGGAAAGATTATTCTACACATGATCTCAATGGTTTAACATGTAAACCATCTGACTGTATGCATTGACCAAATAGTCCAGGGTGCTTTATTTAAGATGGCTAAGCCTGCCCTTTCCTGACTCTTCTTCTGCAATCCATGTTCAACCCACGCCCCTGTTACGCTGTATGTCTGTCTTAATGTATGTTGTCATTGATGCTTGCTCTGTTCTGCACCCTGCTTTCTCTGCCTTCGGCTTTTCCATGTAAGCACATGCATTGAGTGGAAGCGTGGCCTGGCCCTCTGCATCTTACCATGGATTCTCAGAACATGTTTGGATCCAGCCTGTTGGTGGAGGTTATCTATATTCTGGGTGATAATGACAACAGAGCGCCCCTGCTTCCTCAGGCGAGCCTCACACTCTGCCAGCGCTATATGGGCAGCGCTGGGCTGTTTGCTCAGCGCCAGGTGCCTTCTGTAATGGTAGAACTCCCACACCCGCGATGGGTTCCGAGAAAAAGTCTCTGGGGTGGCCAGGTCCTGCCAACACCGCCACATGGGGAACAGGAAAATTAATTAAGGGCATATGTGTAAAGCCTAGCTTCAACTATGTCATTTTATACACATTTGATTAGCTCATGTTTCCAGCAGGGTACTATGGCATTTTGTATGCATAATAACTAAGCAGATAATACCTTGCCATCAACAATCATAAAAACCCTTGATTGGGAAAACTACAGAACTCAGCAAAAAACACATTTTAAAATGCACATCCAAGGTACATCATTTTATTTACATGACTTTTACTCTTGTGGCCACCAAGTAGGGCCAACACCCCTTTAAAACTCAAAATGTATTTGGCAAAGAAACAATTCCACAAATTGTTATTTCAGATTTTGCTACCCAGAACTACCATAAGATTTAGGAACCCTTACAAATAATGTAATTTCTATGTTCTGGTCACTGCTGTACAGAATGTCTAGTCCACTGATGGCATGGCAGATACATATTATGTAAACATAAATTACGCTCACTCCCAAATACTGCACATCTCATGCAGGCACAACGGAAAATCCAGAAACATTGTGACTCATAGTAAAACTAAATAAATAACACACAGACAGCAAATGTTCTCTATATTTAAAGACAATTTACCACAATTTATCTTCAAAATATGCTTAAATCATTGCCCTCTCATTATAAAGATAGCATATTTTTGAGCAATGTGTTATTCTGTCCAAATAGGGACTTTTTGTGAATTAGGCTACCTGAGATTTCCATTTCCTCCATTGCACTCCCTTGAAGGTAGGCAGTCCACTTTCTGCACTTACTCCTGCACCGGTGATAACCACTATATGTTTGGCTTTGGAAAAATCTTTCCGGAATTCAGCCATGTCTAGTAAAGGAAAGCAAATGTAAACACACATAAAAGAAAAATGGGATAGTAAATACTGAGTATGAGCTTAGTTTTACTGTAAACATACCTGAATTGGACCTGGCTGCCTCAACCAAAGTGCCTCTCAGAATCCGAATGGAATGCCTGCGAGGACCAAGTGCAAACCCAGCTAGATGTCGGAGTAGCATGATGACACACGGGGTAGTTGTGGATTTGGCCCTGGAATACACAGAAAGAGTCAAGCAGGCAACCCAAGTGGCAATAATTTTTAGCCATTGGCCAAACAGGTGTAAACAGGTAGGCGTTTATGCCGCATACTATGAAGTTAACGCGCTAAATATAAATTCTCACATTTAACATTTTCTAAACGTTTTATTTACAATATAACAGTTTAGCCGTGCATATATGCTTCATGACAATACATAGATCAGAATCCGTAAACTCATCTAGAAATAGCGTAAATTGTACCTACATATATCGGTAAAACGTGGAATGATTCTAACACTCTTACCTTACCTTGCTCAGAGAGCATCGAACTTCGTGCCAAGCAATATGGTACACTTTATGGCCGTAAATACAGTTACACTGTCGCAAGGTTTTTCCTGAAGTTGAGAAGGTGTTCAGTTTATGAGTGCCACCTGGTGGTAGACTATTTATGGATAATTTCATTCATTAATTCGGAAAATGTTTTTCGTTGTATTTAGGGCTACCCACTACACAACACGAACAATAACAACATTAGCTATTTATAGAATCAGTTTATATTATTCAGTGCATACATCAATCTATAATGTCGTCATAGAGAGTCTCTCTCTCTCTCTCTCTCTCTCTCTCTCTCTCTCTCTCTCTCTCTCTCTCTCCCCGACTCTCTAGCATCAATCCCTTCGAGAGAGTGGCAGTGGACAATATACATTTGCCCCAGCGGGACACATTGTTTCAAATTGATGGCGACTACTACACACGACAGCACAGACCGCAGACCGATAAGAAGGCTCCGTTCTAAGAGCGATACCCCAAATCTGGTTGAGGCTCGGCTCTCGTTCAACCTAAAGACAGGTAAGAGCACACGCGTGGCATTCTACTTTGAAATGCGGCAAATTAGCCTACCTCCATCAAGGTAGTCATTCTTTTCCGAAGCTTGGACGCAGAGAGTGAAATTATATTAAGCACTATATATTTGTGATGTTGATATTTTACAATGTGATACTGGCAGTGTCAAAAATGTAGTCTATAACAGCTTGTCGTGCTTTATTGATTTTATAAATCACTTAGAATAATGTTGGTGTTTGAAATGAAATGGTTAAACTGAACAAAATTAGACTGGTGTAATGCTCTTCCTGCGTGATGTTTGATTTCGTCAGCAGCATCATTGGTAGATTTTCATCGCAGTTACATAATAAAGTAGCTTCAACGTGAGGTGGACTGCACTGCATATGACTTCTAACGACTCTGGTTTTAGGCTAGTCCATGTGTAGCCTACAGCCTATTTCTTCATCTTATCCGTGTGCACAGTGTGCTGCATCCATTGTTACCATGGTGACTTCGCATTTAATTCTGGCTGAGTCAGATGTTTGCACTTCAGTGCAGAGCTCCTTCATGGAAATACTGTAGCCTGTGCCCACCTACTGTATGTGTGAAGTGTTGTGAGAGCCAATAAAGGCTTGACAAAAAAATGCAGTGATTTTGATCCCACCTTATTCAAATAAGTTATAGGTTAGGTTAGATTGTCTTGGTTTATTAGTGGCTGTCTTAGTTTATTAGTGGCATCTATTAATTTAGGTGGAGTCAGGGCTACACATTTGAGTTATTAATGGGAGCTTGCCAATAATTTGAAATGCGATTTATAGATCTAT
>JAODLL010049041.1:0-19652 GCA_026546735.1 Forbesichthys agassizii
TGGATTTCTATATTATCAATAATGTAGTTATCCGATTAATCGAAAGAATAATCGATTAATCGAAAAAATAATCGATAGATTAATCGACCAAAAAATTATCGTTTGGTACAGCACTAATTAGAACTTGAAAACCATTGTTAATCTGGATGCGTTAGCAGCATACATCACACATTCACATTGTACATGTTCACGCGTTCATCCCACACAAACACAGCATTCCACCTACTGTGATGATGACTGATGGTTGGCGACGATGCCAATCCCAATCCCGATGCCGATGACAGGATGCTTCTTCGCAGTCTGGAGTTGCCGCACAGCGAGATGGCGAGCCTGATCAGCTCCCTGCCACAGATCTTGACCCGCTCCTGGGCGTGGACCACACACACTCCGGCCAGGAGCATCACCATGAGGGGCCTCAGAGCAGACATGGCGTTGGGGAAGCTGTGCTGCTGCTCTGGAGGAGACCAGGAGGGAGGAAGAATAAGTGGAGAGAGAGAGAGTGGGAGCGTGGGACTCTACAGAGGGCGGAGGGGTTTATATACGGAATGAGAGGTACCCTTTAATGAACCCACAGACCCCATTGGCCTTGGTCAGGGAAAAGCATGTTCTGATCTTGAGCTGGAATTCCCATAGAGATAAAGACCTGTCAGACCATGATCTACTGGTCTCCATTGTAAAAAAACACAGAAAAAACACAGTTACTTTACCTTAACAAGTTGTCAGCTTGTTGGCATCTTGTTGCTATGCAAATATTTCTTTAGTAAAGCATTCAACTCCACTTGACTATCCAAGCTGAATAAAACAATGTTCAGCTGCAATTATTCAGAGTTTAAGAGTGATATTGAAGCCAGGCTTCCTTGACTTAAGTCCACACTCTGGCATTTGGACAAAACATCCCAAATGTATGTTACATTTTAAAAACTCCATTAGGTTCCAGTGCAAAATATACTTTTACATGCATGCTTCACGTGGACTTGAATTGAGCTAAGAAAACTATACATTCAAGGACTTTTCAATATCAAGCTATTAGTTATTTTACAGTGCAGGTCATCCTATCAGAATGTATATTGACTTTGCTTCAGGAGACATTAACTTAGCCAGTTCATCATGTATTAGTTTTGTTATGGCTGGGAATAGTTTAAATGTCCCTATTCTAATGAGTAAGGTGTTTTGTTTGAATATGGCATTTCCCTCTTATCTCGACTCATCGTGAATGATCGGTTAGGACTGCAGGATACTGTGGTCACCCCCAAGGTCATGGGCAATGACGTAACCATCACACGAATAGTTGTCTGAGACAAAACACAGATGACGTATCATTTCAAATACATCACAGTTAACCTTTATTTTCTGCACTGAGTCTTTAAAGGTGGAGTCAGCGAATGTAAGATAATAAAACTTTTTTTTTTTGTTTCAGCTTATTTCCCCTCGCTGTCCACTAGCCGCCTGTTGTGTGTAAACATTATAATAATACGGTGTTTCTACATTGCCCTGGCTCTGTGAATGAAAACACAAACAAACACTATCACAGCCTTGACAATGGGTGTCCAGTGTGGGGGGTAGAGCTTCTGCGGGAGCACCCTATGGCACTGAAGGAAGAGGTGTTTTTGTTTTGATCAAGTTCAAAAATCTACAATATTTCTCCAGCATTGCTGACTTCACCTTTTAGAACCACTGATATCTCTTTTTTAAATTCAATTAAAAGAATACAAATGTGATTACAGCCACTAATCTAGTCAAAATGTACTAATATTACTATTACTATTAATATTACTAACTAATAGTCATTATTTCTACTACATTGCCTGTAATTGGTTAGAAATGCCATAGGCATCCGTCAGCTATCGGTGAGTGAAATGCTCTGTGCCAATCCCTGGTCGATAGCCCCTGTGCCCGAAAGAGTTCTGACCAGTCAAGGCCTCTTTTCTCTGATGGATCTGACTAGTCTGCCTTGCCTGTCAATCACCTGTTTGGTAACGTGTCTTGCAATCGCAGACCAACTAGCTCCTGAAGGAGGAAGGGCGAGGCGGGGGTTGCGGTGTCAAAATTATACGTTTCCCTTCATATTTTAGCTAGCTCTCATTGCAGCTCTTAAGGCCTGCCTACAGGGGCCTTTAATACAACATTAGCGTCCTTTCTCCTGATGGTGAATCACTGTCTGTAACTGCAACAAGATGCCTTTCCAATCACAAAGTCATAAGGTCATAAGGTCAAGTATTTCAGGCAGTCCTCTGTGCCCCCGTGAGTTTGCAGATCCTCCCAGGATTAATTGAGTCCGACAACACTACTAACAGCAGCACGTCGCAGGTTAATTGATCCTGTTAACGGGAACTGTTAACTGGAGAAGTTATCAGTTATCAGTTAACAGGAACAGCGGGGAACGGTGTCCGCCAGGTAAGTTGAAAGAGTTCAAAAACAATGTGTCCCGCCCTCCATCTTCCACATTACAAGTGTTTTTAATATTTGACAAATTTGCATGTTGTGTGTTCGTGTGCAAAATGTCAAATTATTTATATTAAATATTTATCCAACATATAATAATCTTTTATTTTTATTTGTATTGTTTAAAAATAAAATGAAATCAATCAAATTCAAAATTTGTTAATAATATAAGTGCACCCCTATTAAAGGTTACATTTTCTTTCATTAATGAACTATGCTATAATCACTTATCCAGGAGATGCGGTATTGAGAATATCTACCGATGTTGCCAGGGTTCCCATAACAAACAAACAATGACGGAGGTCAAACATCTGTTGACTTACATTGAGGTGTAAAGGTGCCTGTGTCACTTTTGTCTGACATCAGAGCACTAATAACTTGTGTAACCTGTTGCTTTTAACCAACAAGGTACTAACAAGACCAGGATCTACAGTATCAATGAGTAACTGCACCATAAATTGTGCTTTTTGATCTGTATACAAAATAATAGGACTCACCTGTCGTGACACACATCAAAGCTGGTGTTAATATTGTCAAAAACTTCCATTTCTATTAAAGAATCTTGATTTTATGGGTTAAAATGTCTCTACACGTCACATCCGTTAATAGTCAGTTAAAAACCTCCCAAGGTCCTTGCTTGTAGCAAAATCAATTGATGTTAATGTGAGCCCCTCCCCTCCCCTCTCTCAGCTCGGGGGGGGGGGGAGCCAAGCTCAGAGGGCTGGGGGCAGAATTCATCTTCAATGGAAGTAGGTGGACAGGCCTACCTGCAGCACCTTGCTGCGAAATTCCCAATGAGGCTCTGGAGAGAGTCTGGAAGGCTTGAAAATCGTTGTTTCAGGCCGGTAAACCTAGCATGTGGACAATCAGCGGTGTAGTTAGCTACAGGCGTGGTTTATGTATGACGAAGGCGACTTGAAAACAACTCAGAAATGACAATGGAAGGTTAGCGTAGTAGGTGATGCAGTACAGCATCAGTTGTATTATCATTTATTAGAAGAGCAAAGGCTATTCTCAATGGAAAAATGTTTTTACTCTTCACTCAACTTTTCTACCGCAGGAGTGGATAACAACAGGCTCTACTGGTTCACAGGTTCATCCAATCACATGCCAAGTATTTATTTGAAAACGCCAGCCCTCTAACAACAGCGTCAATGGACTTGTGGAATGGAATGTGTCTAACAGAACATGTGTCTAGCAAAACATGTGTCTAGCAGAACATGTCTAACAGAACATGTCTAACAGAATATGTGTCTAGCAGAACATGTGTCTAGCAGAACATGTCTAGCAGAACATATCTAACAGAACATGTGTCTAGCAGAACATGTCTAGCAGAACATGTGTCTAGTACAGGGGGGGCCAATTATTTTCACTTGGGGGCAACATTGAAAATGTCAGAGAACTTTGCGGGCCAAAATACTTTGTTAAACAACATGCTAAAACATGTTAACTTTGTTAACTTGCATATTTACATACATAAATATGCATGTATAGGCTATTCCTATATGCACCATTTTCATAATCAATTGTAACAGTTCACTTTAACTATGTTATTTTTTTTAACAACAGCACTCGTCAAGTAATTTTATGTTGTATTATTTTTAAAATGCTTGATGTACCGTGCGGGCCGGGTAGAATGTCTCTAAGGGACATCTGGCCCCCGGGCCTGACTTTGCCCAGGCCTGGTCTAGCAGAACATCCATCTGGCGTGTCAGAAACGGCAGACCTGTCAAACTCTCCCCCCACAGAATGCAAACATCCTACACGGTGAAGGCTTAGAGTTTATCTTCACCATTACCTCCTTATTTAGTCTCTACGTCCTTGAAGAGAGCTCTTAGAGGCCAGGTGTAGATGGAGGCAGACGGGACTTGGAGGTCTTCAGCCAACCCCCAGCTCATGGGGCCGCGAGGCCATTCATTAAGGGGGGTGGGGTTAAGCAAAAGTATTATAAGCTCGCCTCAATCGACCGTCGCCGCAGCGATGTGAAGGTACCAGGCGGGTAGCAGATCTCGTCGTCAGAGCCCTCAGGCTGCGGGTGGAAGCAGCCGTCAAACTTACGCCGCATGCGCTTCCCGAGCTGGAAGGTGCGCTCCACGTTGGCCTGCGTGTACTCCTGCTCCTTCAGCTTGGCGTAGTAGTCAGAGAACTTGTTGAACAAGATGGAGATGGGCATGCCATTCAGGATTATTCCGAAGGAGATGCAGCCGAAGGCAACGCAGCGGCCGAGGTAGGAGATCGGGACGACGTCACCGTAACCCACCGTGGAGATACTCACCTAGAGGACGCACACAAAAGAAAACGCAGCAGCCTTAGGTTGTTAGTTACAAGCACTGCATCAAAGATATTTGAAGATTATATCATAGAATCAAGATGAGACACTGTAATGCATTTCAATGGAAGCAAAAATGGAACGCTTCTGGTCTCTCAGGAGGTGGTGTCATCTCAAAGACTGCATTTATCTGTGGAGGACGTAAGCAGCGCCCAGACTAAATCTACCATGCATGGCCTGAAACAAAGTCAAATTATCCCAAAACAGTTTGCTGCAGAAATATCGTCTCAGGCGTCAGATTGATCGTAGGTACTCGGGAATTAATGTAATATACTCAAAATACCCACTAACGCTCCCAGAGAGAAAAAATGGGCAGTAGTGTGGTTACCTCCCCATTGACTTGCATGTAACGCTGGTCTGGTTGTTCTGGATAAAGGGTGAAAAATACCACACAATAATTATCCTTCCAGAAATATTGATCCTACATATTTCTGGCAGAAGAAGTATCCAAGCAATATATCGAATAGAACAGAGGTTTTCAACAGGGGGCAAATATAGAATAGAAGGCATTTCTATTCTATTCTCTTCTGGAACCTAGATTATTGTCTCCTTATATAGAGCATAACTCCACAAAGCGTGGCAAGAGCTTGGTTGTGTTATTAATTACCATTAAAAACCATAAAAATGTACGGCACCAACCGAAAACGCACATATTGCTTCATTATCCTCTCAGGTTTTCACAGCATTTAGTACAGTTAGTCATAACATTCCCCCAGCACCTCCAGAATGGACAATGCATGTGCTAATGAGCTGGTTAAAGCATAGCACTATCAGAAGGAAGTTGGTTCCGAGGCAAACCAACCTTCTGTTCCTGAGATACAGGTAGACACCTTTCCATGACCATTGGGGGTGGAAGTCAGGCATATTCGGCATGTGCAAACTGTCTATCAGGACCAGAAGGTTGTAGAGACTCGAAAACAAAACTAGAGCATCCCTGGAAAACCACAAAACGGATTATATTCCATTCCAAAGACACGAGCAGTGTGGAATAAAGGCTTCAACCCTGTGTCTCAGGAATGGGAGGTGGTGGGTTCAACACTACTCACAGCAGCCCACCACCATGCGTCTGGGATGCTGCTGAACGGGGTCCCGGGCTGGTCCACCTCCACTGAGTGCATCAGGGCAGAGAAGACGAAGATGCCCAAGGCAATGAACATGAACAGACAGCAAACCTGGGGTGGGGGGGGGGGAGACAATAGAGCCATTTGCAATCTGGAAACGTGTAGCCGAGTGTTGAAAATGTATTTATTGCAGGGCATTCAGGAGGTCAAACGCGAACCTGTCTCAGATATTTTGACACTACAGTACATATCGAAACCTTTGCACAGTAGTAGACAACACATTATAGCCTACAATACAGTATGCTAGTGTTAAACGTTCTGGTAAATTGTAAGATATTACACGTTTTGTCAAATTCTTGTCGTTCTCTGTGTGTGCTGAAACAATAATCCAGGGGCTATGTAAATTTTAAAAAAATGGTGCAGACCACACACAACAACAACAACAATATCCTAGCCATTGCAATGCATTTCCAATGTGTGGGGCGGGGCTTCAAGAGTGCACCCTGTGCACTTAAAGGTTCTCCAAAATGACTTACTATACCTTTAAGCCAAAATACTTTATTTTACGCTGCGTACACTGTGCTTGCTAATCCTTTAAATAGGCATCCATCTTACCTGCTCAGAACACTGTCGAATGGTGAAGCCGAACGCCCTCATGCCAGTGGAGTGTCGCGCCAACTTAAGGATCCGGAAGATTCGCATCAGCTTCACCACCTTAAGCACCTTGCTGACCTTGCTCACCCTGGCCATAGTCTTGAGGTCCTCCTGTGAGTTTACGTCTTCGGTGTCCACGAAAAACATCTCGAAGACGATCTGCAGGAAGTAGGGCATGACGGCCACCAGGTCTACGAAGTTGAGTGTGCTCCTCAGGAAGTGTTTGATGTTGGCGGTGGTGAACAGTCGCAGGAAGTACTCCATGGTGAAGAACAGGATGGAGAAGATCTCCACCCACTCCATGTAGGTTTTGCCGTAGAGTGTGTACACCCTCAGCTCTTGTACTGTGTTCAAGGTCATCGCTACAATGGAGATGAGAACAAAGAGGCTGGAAAACACCGCAAAGGCTTTAGCCGACAATGAGGAGTAAGGATTTTCCATCAGGTTCCAGAGGACCCTCCGGATATCTCCAAGGAACATGTTCGTGCGGTCTTCTTCATCCTGATGTGGCTTAATCTCATCAATCAGCTCCTGGTTCACCTTCAACTGGTCTCTGATATCATCCACCTTTTCCTCAAACAAAATGCGACAGCACCTAAAAAGAAGAAGATGTTTTATTACTTTAATACAATTAGATGTTGTACATATTTAAATTACAACTTTTTATACTTACTCTTAAAGTAGGTGTTATTTTTTAATTGACATTTGTCAGAAATCAGGAAGTCAAATTCCTGCTCCGTGAGAATACCCTCTGGTTGATAGACCCCGCCTCTACATAAATTGATATACTGCAGATTTTGACAGCCTCCCAAAAAGAATAGGAACAATCAAGGGCCTGCAAATGCTTTGTTTGACGTGTTACTGAAAACACACACACACTGGCAGGCTCTCGAGACACACCCGAGACCATTACCATTTAAAGAGCAGGGCTGTAGAAACATTGGATTCTTTTATCAGCATGCACATGGAATGGGCAGCTAGCAAACCATGAGTAAATATTTTCTGAATTTGACAAGTGTATTATCTTAATAAATAAACAAAGTATGTTTATTAGAGAGCTCAGCCAATCATTCATGCAAACAAAAGTGTATTAGTTTAATAAATAAACAAAGTCAGTTTATTAGAGAGCTCAGCCAATCATCCATGCAAACAAAAGTGTATTAGTTTAATAAATAAACAAAGTCACTTTATTAGAGAGCTCAGCCAATCATCCATGCAAACAAAAATTTATTATTTTAATAAATAAACAAAGTAAGTTTATTAGAGAGCTCAGCCAATCATCCATGCAAACAAAAGTTTATTATTTTAATAAATAAACAAAGTAAGTTTATTAGAGAGCTCAGCCAATCATCCATGCAAACAAGAGTGTATTAGTTTAATAAATAAACAAAGTAAGTTTATTAGAGAGCTCAGCCAATCATCCATGCAAACAAAAGTAGTGAGGAGATTCCAATCCACAATCAGATTATCTTTTTGGTCTGTTGTCTGATTTGTGTTGCTAACTATACCTTTAAGTGGACAACATCTGAGAGCACACAACAGATTTTTATTGATTATCAAATCTGACAAACAGAATGTAACCAGTGAAGTAAACCATTGGAAGCTTATACACATTTAGTCAATTTCAAATAGTACTGTATATCCTCAGTCTGCCAGTCGTCTGTTCTGTGTGCCTGAATACATAGTAATCTATAATACAGATTATAGTCTGATTCAGCGTTCACACGGCCACAGGTGGACCAATCAGTGGCCAGTGGGGGTGGCTAATCGCAATGACGTTAATGCTATGCATCGAAGTCAAGTGTTCAAAATGGTGGTAGAGCTAAATGAAGGCATACATGCAGGTTTAGCAGACCCAGTAGGATGCAGCCACTGCAAACATTCTCCAATGGAGCGTGTCTAGACCCTGTTCACAAAGTGGAAGTTATGTCTGGTTACACCAGGTTACTCATCAGAAGCTGGACCAAGTAAATGTCTAACACAATGTATGTTATAGTATTTTTAAACTACAAAATAAAAAACACTAAATTATTTTGATACAAAATATAGAAGCCGTTTTACACAATGCTGTCAAATACAAATAACAAAATACTATTTTGTAATTCAAACACATTTTTCACATACATGTATCATACATACTACCTATCCTTGAGACAGATGGCAGACCAGCGGGCTCCAGAAGAGATTTTTCAGCTAGGCATCTTTACAGGGTACAGGATGGTGATTGTTAGCCTGCCAGCTGAAGGGCATGGGTTCAATCCTCCGAGTTGGCTCACATGCAAGCACCCTTGAGCAAGATACCTAACTTCTACCTGCTCCTTATAAGATAAAAGTGTCTGCTAAATGACCTACACAGGTATTAAACAGACTGAAAAGTTTAACTGAAAATAGTAAAGTGTTGTCAAGCATCCTGAGTAGTTCAAATAACTTTGAATACGGTTATTAATAAACACAGCTCAGAAACAGATCATGTTTCCATTTGTTCAGTACTGTCTAGATGTTTGCAGATTTAGTTTGATTAACATCTCCCTCCTATATCTATTTTATTGTACCTACTATAGGGCGGGACAACAGGTACTATCTCTATAATTGGTACATTTGAAAAAACAGAATGCTAATCTTCCCAGATGATTTGTTGCGTTGTGTCTACAATCAATTTCTAATTCGGAATGAATCTAAGGAGTTTTATTTTCGTGAAACAAACACAAACGTAAGAGCTGCATACCTTGGAGCGTTCTTCATTTTGAGCCCCCAAAACTGCATCTCTTCTTCACAGTTGATGGGACAGAGGCTTTCCATCACCCAAATGACATTGCTGCAGTAAAAGTGAAATATGTAGTGAAAGAACAGGGGGTCCCTGTCAAAGAAGAACTCATTGTTTTGAACATTGTAGTCATCGCAGAGAGACAACCGCCTGACCGGATCCTCGCACAGGGCCAGCACACCGATCCGGGTGTTAGGGTGTCGAATGACCAAATGCTTTGGGATGTGAAAAACCTTGCCCCCAATGTTGAGATTGACAATGTTAGATTGTCTTGGGATTGGCAGGTCTTTGTTTGCTGAGTCATCAAAATATTTCTCCAGGTTGTCCATTGACGTCCATGCTTTCACAGAGCTGTCCTTGGAAAATGGAAAGTCTTCCACCTGGTCTTCCGTGCAGTGAGAAAAGCTTACTTCTCGTTTTATGCTTGCAAAAAGACTGGATCGTCGCTTCTTCAGAACTTTCGGTTTGGCACTTACACTTTCCATAATGGCAACCTTTGTTGGGAAAACAACACGGCCACTAACACCACAATTATCCTTGGAGCAAATTTTCCAGGCCAAATAAATGAATGAAATAAAGATACTCTATAGGAAGATGTGCTACTGATTCACCTCCCAAAACATCACCACTCGTCCTTTCAGAGGAGAGAATGACTGAAGGAAAGAGTCGTGTTTGCCTCTTGGCCTGCAAGAACATCAGAGGCGAATAGAGGCTTTAGCTTCCTCACTGATTCTGTAATCCTATTGCTGGTCTTTCTGTCCAAATGCAAGTTAAAAATACTGTCTGTGAGGATTAGTGCTGTGATTTAAGGCTCTGGGTTGTGGTAGAAGAGACTAGGACTAACGGCAGTGCTTCTGCGCTGACAAGGATAGTATGTTTACATGCAGTTTTTACAGAAACTACTATATGTAACTTAGACCTTTAAAGATATGTTGTCACTGCTCACTTACGGGTCTAAACAAAAAAGGTTAATAGAATCCTATAGTGTTTTTCTTATTGTTTTGGGTTAGCCAGTGCTCACGTTAATTTCTGTGCAAATAAATAACATTGTGTCATACTGTATATTTTAGTCTTCGTTTGCAAGTTATAGGATATTGTTTACTATCTGCTAAAAGTTATAGGCAACTGCTGGCTCTGGTTAAGCATGTAACCCTTTGCAAAGTTGTTTTGGTCATCCCTGAAAAAAAATGCCAAACCAAGTACTACGTTGATATGATAACATTCACACGGGGCTTTAAATAAAAAATGTTATGATGTGACATGTTTTATTTGCACTGGATTGATAGTTTGCAGCAAAATGCTTACTTTTACATCTTAATTATTGTCAAATTCAAAGAAAACTCTCACTAGCTACCCGTTATGTGTGTGCGCTGAAAACAAATCTGGTGTTTCCACACAGCCCTGGCTCTGTTAATGGGAACACAAAGTGGTGCAGACCGCACCAAAATAACAATAGTGTGTTCAATGTGTTAGGGGCGGAGTTTCTGACAGAGCACCTATGGCATTGAAGGGAGAGGTGATTTTATTTTGATTGAGTTCAAATAACAACAAGCCTTCACCAGAAGTATGTCCTATACCAGGGGTATGGAACCCTGGTCCTGGAGAGCCGCAGCCCTGCATGCTTTAGATGTCTCCCTGCTCCAACACACCTGATGTATATATACATATATGTGTGTGTATATATATATATGTGTGTGTGTGTGTGTGTGTGTGTGTGTGTATATATCATTTTAGTTTTGGGAGAGTCCTAATGAGTCACTACTAGATCATCACAATTTACATTCTGTGATGTAAAATACATTCTGTATGGATATGGATGGAATAAAACAGTATATAGGTGTATATACAAATAAAAACGTATATCCAGGCCTATCTACGATAAGCAAATATATACTAAAACTTCTTCCCACTTCGATAAAAAAACCTTCAGCCATTACCGTTCATTTGATAATAAAGAATGGTTCGATCCAGGCGCCCCCCTTCCTATTTCTGAGAATGGTATTGTCCACACCACCGGAAAACGTAATTCGAGTTTATAATATAGTTTTAATATAACTAGCCCGATTTGGTATCTGCAAACACTGTGTGCACCATTCTGTTCTACCGTAATATTGTGATAAAAAATCAAATAAAGAATAAATGCACTTTTCGCCATCCTAGCTGGATATATGCGGCTCCTGCGCCACGCCCCTTCCTTTCCGCTCAAGCCGCCAACATGGACGCCAGCCGCGTGCAGCCGATCAAGCTCGCCAGAGTAAGAAAGTGTGGAATTATCCGAGAATGCTGCGCCTTTCCCCGATATACGGGCAGGCCCGATGCTTAGCCTTCACGCCATTCACACTTTCTAAGCCTAAAGTTACTCGCGGTCTTGTAACAGCAGTCTGTATGTCGGCCGTCGTACTCCATAATGGAGGCCTGCCGTATGCGTACGCTACAGTCAATAGCGCTCGCGAATGCTACTGCTAGCCCGACTGCTTGTATTACTGCTACACTATTGTCCTGGCTATTATGTAGGCTATGTTTGACTTTGAAGGAATTTTGTGATTTCAGGTCACCAAGGTGCTCGGAAGGACAGGGTCCCAGGGCCAGTGTACCCAGGTACGTGAACTGCTTACGGTACCGTGCCTGCCATTATTCTGTTTGCGAAGCAGTTCATAGCTCATTGTGTGTTTTTCAGTGGGTAGTATTTTCCACATTGCTGATGATCTCATACATTTGTTTGTTGCAATTTTAGACCTGGTTATGGTTGTTACATGAGGCTGAACTAAAACTGCCTAAGGAGGTCCCTTCATCACAATTTCATTTAATTAATTTAGCTGGTGCGTCAGCAAGAGCTTCACCCAATCGAGAATTCATCAAAAATGTTTTAAAATGAGATTTGAACCCTTTCCCTACATGTGTAAACACCATTCACTTGCCTTCGTGCTCCTGCAGGTCCGTGTTGAGTTCATGGACGACAGCAACCGCTCCATCATCAGGAACGTGAAGGGTCCCGTCAGAGAAGGAGATGTGCTGACCCTCTTGGAGTCTGAGAGAGAAGCCAGAAGGCTGCGATAGGTGAATGACTACACTACTATATCTAGGGAGACTCTTAGATCCCTTTGTCGTTCACATCACGTATGTTTATCCTGCAAAGTACACTTTTATTGGTTTTGCTCCTCGATGTTGCACCCACAGAAAAACACAAATAGCATATCAACATAAATTACTAGTATAATAAATGCATGTAAAAGTTGTTACAGCGTCGAATAGTGGCTAAAGACGGGTACATAAACAGGCGCTTCCATCCAAGAGACTTGCATTGAGTACAGCTTACAGTATTGGGCCCTGTTCCCACAGTGTGCTTTTCATGTTCCAAAATGCACTGCCATTGTTGTTGTAGCGTACTTTGCAAAAAGAGCAGTTACTTTGTAACTATAACAATCCTCTGGTGCAGAGTAACCAATGTGTTTATGAAGTAGCTAGCTAACCCTGCTAAAACATTAGTTTTCCAACTCATTTATATATCCACTGAATCTGATACACCAATCTTGTGGCAGTGAGTTTTAGCTGATATTTAAATAATTTATTAAAGATCATTAATATAAATCTTGTGATATCAACAAACACCCTCTTTAATGAATGTGTTTTCCAAGTAACTGAACTTTGACATGGAAGGCCCGCTACTCAGATGATTCCATCGGATAACAGGAAAAACACGCAAATGACGTCGGCCCTTATCTGATCCGAGATGAATATTTATCAAATCCAGAAACGTAATGCGCAGCTGGCAATTTAAACGCAAGACGCGCAAAGGCAGCGTGCAAAACGCCTTCTGCTGATATAAAATATTTGAATAAACTACTCTCCTTGCATAAAAGGCCTCCAGTGGGATCGGGCTTTAAAGAGCAGGTTACACATCTGGCTCAAGGATACTTAGCAGCATAGGCCTGGTTTGTTGGGATCAAATATACTTTGAGGTGGAGGTCAACCACTAGAATATTCTTCCCGCTTAATTGATGTTGAATATGGTTTTAATGTTATGTTGCCCTGGTTTTTTTTGTTGCAGTGAGGTGCGATGGGAGCCAGAAAAGAACTTCCTGCAGTTCTCAGTTTTGAAATAAAGTTTGTTCACCAAATGGAATGGAAGTCATGTCTACTTTATGGTACTAATCAGTGTGGAGCCCAGAATTATAAGACTGATGGAACGTACGTCAACATACGTTGTTCCTAAGATGACATTAGCACAGATCTTGACATTAAGCATTTTGATGTACTTGTCGGAGTATAAAAGTTACTTCTCCGGGAAATAAAAAAAATGACATTTATAGTGTGAATGCCTAAAGGCATTTGTCCCCCTTTGACTAAAGGTGTGCTGTAATAGAGGCATATTAGTCAATTTCTTATAATCAAAAAATTAAATTTAGCTTACACTAACTATCACGTATTTATCAGAAACAAGATACAGTACATTAGTGTAGCCTATTTCTATGTAGGTTAGCTGTAGTGTAGTCAGGTCAGCTATTAAATATAACTAAGGGTTATTTACAAATTACCAGCAGCCTATAGTTAATTATTTAAATGTAATATTTGACAACTATTTACAATAACCTGCTACATGTGAGACTTATTTTAGACGGTTTTGTATGTTTGACGGAGCTTTAATTTTGAAGTCAATAAATCTGTTTACCCCGATCACAGCGGACATTTTTTGTAACTTGAATGAGCAAAGCTGGGCAGAGACGAGCGTGTCAGTGAATGGTTAATACACACGGCAAGAGTTAAAACATGCATATTGGTTTATATTTCACTCTTACATTTCAGATCATCAGCCTGCACACGATTTCCCGATGCTTAGCCTACCCATGCCTTTCAAATGTGCGTTTAAGCGCTGTAGTCGACATTACCTTATATAGGTAATGCTGAAATGCTACCAGTAAGTTGACGTCTGGAGAGAATAGAACAAACTAGCGTAGGAGCCAGAATGTGCCGCACACACCGGTAGAATCAGCGTTATTGCGGCTCTATTATTTGTAAAAGGAGCAATTAACTAAAATAACGTAACAAGTGACACATGTCTGCCTATATTGGAGGTATATTTTTCATTCTTGACATTTACATTTTAATGACTTGTCCGGTCGGGCAAGTAAAATCCTCTTGCACTTGCCCATTCAAAAATCGACTTGTCCCGGACAAGCCTTAATGTCGAGCCCTGCATTAGCACCAGTTTCCACTGGAGCGTGTGTGTAGGGATGTATTAGCACCGTCTTTACGACCAATGCACATTTTGCTAAATCGGGTTCCAGGTGAATAGAGGCACAAGATCACTGCGTTGCACTTTTGTTTTAGAACTCAAACAGCAACAGATCAAACATACTTTCGCCGTAATGTCCTGCGTTTAACGGTAAATGTTCATGTTAGCTGTCATGGCTAATGTACATTTTAGACCGTGATACTGACACTGGTTTGGTTTAATAGCATGACACTCCCACGTCCAGAATTCAACCAGCTTTTAGAAAGCGTGCAAACAAATGACTGTTGTAATTTGACCTAGGGGTTCCCTGGCCCTGACGTCAGTGTTACATGGGTAAAGCAAAAAGCGTTAAGTCAACTCTTAACAAAAACATGTAACAAGTGAAAATGGGTATAAAATCCTTCCCAATGTCAACTAAAGTGTTGTTCATCTTTTGGCCAGCAGAAGGCAGCATCTCACTCTGAAATGTACAAGATATTTCAAAGTTAAAAATATTTTTGAAAATAGTCTGCACAACATCAAACTACCAGACTGGCTTAATGATCGATGCTTTTCCATAAAACTAATTCAGTGAACTCTTATGATATAAACGGTTAAAGTTAAGGCCACTAAAAGCTTGTTTATCCACAGCAAATGCTCTGAATTTTGAGGCCACTACTATGACCAAGTGTTTCTGTTTGAAAGTCAGTAGCTCATTTTAATGCAAAGAGTTGAACTGCTCAAAAAAATAAAGGGAACACTTAAACAACACAATGTAACTCCAAGTCAATCACACTTCTGTGAAAGCTCAAGCTTAAGTCTGATACAACTGCTAAGAATCAGTACATGATCACATACACGGACCTAGGCTACACGTGTAGCCGACAGAAGCACTTCAGTATGATCAGCCTGTTCTCACTCCTTAAGCGTCATAATATCCAGTTTGGGCAGAGCCTTTGGCGTCACTTCGACAACGTCAAAGGCCGGCCCTTATTACACTATATTAACGCCAGCGGTCAGCACTGCCTTTGGGGTTTTCCGAACTAGCACGGGAAATAACGATGTTTCATCCCACAGAAAGCATGCGATATTCGTATAACAAAGTGAAAATAAAGGACTTAGCCCAAACATATAGGCTATATTGTCTGGATAAACAAATATACTATATCCTTTCATGTGTGAAGCTCATGTAGCCTATATAATATAGGCGATACGTTGGTTATACCCTGCATGTTGGAACTTGCCCGATTGGAATGCCCGATCTTTAAAGTCATATTGGAAATTAAATAAATAAATATTGAATTAAAACCCAGACTGTGTTTTATGTGTGATCTGTTCTAGCCTATTTCATGGTGACTCAGATTATATTCTTCAGACATAAGATACTTCATACTGGGCCATCGCTATAATCTATTAGCCTAGTACAGGCTAACATTTATTCTAAAAATAGGTTTATGGTTGAGAGGGATGAAATGTTTTGCGATCAAATAATAGGCTATAGGCTAGGCATACTGACAGTAGGTAGCCCTATTGGCTGGCTGTGCATAAAACGTGCATACTTTCATTAATAATATACATTGATAGTCTATCGAAATTCAATTAAATTGGTTTACAAAATGTTTTACCCAACTGTAGAAAGTTGTGTTTAAAATTAGTATTTTTTCGATATTTGACTGAACCACAAGATGTCGCTGTGATTTTTTTAACAGTAGGCCTAGGCATCTGTATATGACGTCATTAGTATGCGCTAATAAGTTGTTGTCAGTTGCATACCGATCTGCAGGTAAGAAGCATCTACTACAATATGTTGTACATTTGTTATATGTGTAATCCCTCAGAAACTTCATAGCTAACATTATTAACATTAAGTTAGCTATGGAGCTCCAACGTGCCAAATATAGGCCCTCTGATTTAACCACATACGATAATCCTTTAAATCCGTTAAATGTGATGTTAAATTATTTTAGGATGTTTCAGATTCTTCAAATAAGGCCATACAATAATAGTACAATGCGGGGTTTTTTTTTGGGGGGGGGGGGGGGGGGGGGTGGTTGCTTAATGCTAGTCTGCTATCACACAGTAGGCTTAAGTGAAGTGTAGACTACTGCAATCATGGTCAATAGAGTAAACTTTGTTCACTAAACCCAGACCATTTGTTGCACTGAAATTTGAATAATAAACTAATGTAACATTTCCACAAATCCTCCATTCTTTCAAGACAGGTAATAAAGATGACAAAGTTGGGAAAAAAAGCACATCTATGTAAGTGCGGCACACCAGACAACATATGACTTTCCTTGTGATTATGATATAAGGTGATCAAGGCAACAACGTAAAAGTCGTGTCCCTTTACACAAATATGTAGCCTTTTTGTTCTATCTAGGCCTTCTCAGTTCTAATGTTCATCCAAATTACTAATTTCATTATTGTTACCTAATTTTCCCATGTATCTTCTGTATCCTGGTTTGTGTGGAAGCTATTTCAAATGTTTAAATTTTATTTTCTACCTCTTTGCAAGTGTGTCAAATTAAATTTCAAAATATAGTAACTCATGATGCAAATGCTTATGTCTGTGTTTCAGGTCACTACATTATTTGAACTGGGCTATAAGCCATTACTGAGAAGGGAAAGTATACAGCTGAAGTCATTACAGACTTGGGGCCTTTTAATAGGTGGACAAGACATTAAAAGATATCCACCTTTTATGAATACATCTTCAAAGTAAGGGCACATTTGTTAACTTAAGCTTTTATGACAATACAGGCTATATTTTATATTTGCATTGTCAGTGTTTGCAAGGTCTTATTACAATTTGAATTTTATTTTTTACCCCCAGACAATGTACTACCCACCACCTACGCCAGAAGTCACTGAGGGGGTCCTGGTTCTTCTTACATGTCCCTGTCTGCAACTTCCCCACTCATCTCTCTCCTCCTTGCTAAGCTTCTCACCCCCAAAACCTGCCTTTTCCATCATCTCCTAGCTGGAAAATATAACTACCTGAGCAAAAGGTTGGTTATTTATTTTCTACAGATAATGTAATGAATCCATAATCCAACATGCTTTGTAATAATAGATTACTGTAGAAATGATGCACTTAAGGTACATTCATATGCAGTTTTGGGATATTACATTACTAACATTGATACATAGTTCCCATGGACTGCTGAGGTGTTCTACCATTTTTGTTTTAGCCGGCAGACATGCCTGATCTTACATTAACATTTCCATAACTCCAGTTTGCACGTTAACAGTAGCTCTATCATATTGAGCCAAATGCCATCTGACACTTCAAGAATGCTCTAGTGACAGATGCTAGAGACCTTGGGCTTTAGCCTCCCTTGCTAAGGCATTCGCTCTGTACTCTGTGCGAGCAGGGTTTGAGTGCCGGTTGGGGGACAGACCTTTGTCACATGATGAGTTTCTATCCAACACTGGTCATATGCAACATGTTTGACCATGCTATTGGGGTCAAACTTCCATTGCTAACACTCATGTCTTCTACATGCATAAAATATGTATATTTTGTATTCAATATACTGTACATATTTCAGGACATACAGGAATACGCCAAACCTGTACTTGACTGTACCTTGTCTCCATGTGTTTTGCTAGATTTATAAATATGAATAAACTATACTGCATATCATATTGTATTATTTCTGATGTAGTGTAAACATGTTGTGTTAAGTGCACATTTAGTAGTTGTTACAAGTTCTATTTATTACACTTTAATGTTAGTTAATTAATTAATGTTAATTCTTTGTATTTTCAGCCCTAAAAAACACAGGACATGTGTCTTTCTGGTTAAGGAAATCATTGGAGAAAAGGTCAAACAAGGTAAGATTTGACATGTACTTTTGATGTTTAAGTTGATACTGACAAAAAAGTTGTCAGTCAACAAAGAAAATATGATTATTTAATATGATCTAACATCAATGCTGCACTGTTCCTTTTTGTGACCATTTACATGATACTTACAGTATATTGATAAAAGCAATTTATTTTCTTACATTTCGGCCTAAATATCAATTCACATGTGTATTTACAATTGAGAATATCAATTGATTTTGATGACGTACGAGCGGACTAAGTGTACCATTCAAGTCTTAAGGCGTTTTTTAACGGATATGATCAAATTTGTATTTTTTTTATTTTATGGGAATTGTGTCAATATTATCACCAGCATTTGTATCTCATCGCAGTGCAGTCTTATTTAGTTAACAGCTCAAAAAATATTTTTAGGGTGCTGGTACACTTTACCAGTGTGCTTCTTCCATTGTAATAAGCAAGGCGTAAAACTAATCTTATGTTTAGTTTTTGTTAGAGCATAACATTCCAGTACTAATGTATACCTGTCCATTAGTAAATGTCCTTAAAAATAAACCATTGGGATTTTTTTCATAGGGGAAGAAAATGGGGACACCTAGAAGCCAGCAGAGAGATAGATATTTTTAAAATGTCATACTTTGTTATTGTATTATAAAAAATACAATTTCTTTAATTTTTTTGCTTGTATTTGGAATGTACATGCCAAGATTGTAGTAGGCAACATTTATTTATTTCAAGACTAGCAATACGGAATTACAGAAATATAGTAACTAGTAAGAATAAATGTGTTTATAAAAAATTAAGTGTTTCTGTGTGTGTGTTTGAATAAAAGATAAACGTATACGCATACGGCAAAACGACAAAAGGGACTAACATTCCAGACGTTACAAAATAAGTTAGAACACGACAAACATAATCTTAACATGATTTTGACCAACAGTAACATAATTCTGTAATACTAAAGTAATAAAATGGGCGGGAGTTAAATCTATTCAGGGTTGCATTCAAAATGCAGAACTGTCTGGAAAAGTGGTTGACATGGCTTCCATTGGTATTCCATACTGTTTCATTTAACACAACATTTTGCGGATGTATTTATTCATACTGTCTTGGTGGTATAGTTACTGCATTAAGTTAAAGTGGAAATGGTTGTTGGATGTATTCAGGTTACATATATGTCAGTATGCCACTAAAACTACTGCTTATTATAACAATTAAACTAGTTCACTGTCAATAGGCATTTATTAAAAGAACAACCTTTCAGTGTCATCAGTTAGATGGCATTTATCTGCTATAGCATGCCATTTCTAATAAATCAAGTTTGTATTGAAAACTAAGAAAGCATTATTAGAAGTATCT
>JAODLL010049062.1:0-19646 GCA_026546735.1 Forbesichthys agassizii
TATATATATATATATATATATATATATATATATATATATGAATAGGAATAAAATTTGATCGTATGCAAAGTAACTGTACTTGATTAGTCTTCACATTTCATGTTGTTAAAAAATATTTTTTACTTAAGTACAGTTTTTTGGATTACTACTTTAACTTTTTTTTAGTAAAATTACTTTTACTTATTTATGCTGTTCTCTATTATTCAGCTTGGGGCTGAACATTAATGCACTTTATTTGTTCTCCTTGGTTTTAAGGTATTTGGTGCTGGTGAAACCCCTTGATTATTATTCCACCTCTGATCGTTTCAATGGCTTCTTTCCCCTCTAGCAGCAACAGGCAGCCATGTTGCCGCTGGCAGGTGGCGGCGTCACCGTGCCAACAGCAGCAGGCCCTACGGCCGACCCGGAAAAGCGCAAGCTGATCCAGCAGCAGCTGGTGCTCCTGCTCCACGCACACAAATGCCAGCGGCGGGAGCAGGCCAACGGGGAGGTGAGGGCCTGCACCTTGCCCCACTGCCGCACCATGAAGAACGTCCTCAACCACATGACCCACTGCCAGGCCGGCAAGTCCTGCCAGGGTGAGTTGGGCTCCCGGCTAGGGTTTAACTAGGAGCTTTTTGTGTGGGTTCGTATGTTTTCCCTATGATGGAGCTGCAGGGGCGGAGGTGATGCAAAACATTTTATTTGCAACATTCTTTAGGGCACTGGCAAAGCGTGGCATGCTAATTATTTTGGTGGGGAGTATGCAATTAAAACTGTTTACATTTATAGAAGAAAAATTCTATTTAGATTTTTTTTTTGTCCGCTTAGGTTTAAGAGTGTGCGTTCGCCAGTGTGGCCGGACCAACTATGAAAACAAAGAACACAGGAGCTCAGATTACAACATTTACAGCGTTTAGCACAGTGGTATTCAACCCTGATACTGGTGACCCCCTGCCCTGCATGTAAATGTCTCCCTGCTCCAACACACCTGACTGAAATGAATGGTCGTCATAAGCTCTGCAGAGATTGATAACTACCTATTAATGTGAATCAGGTGTCTTTTGTTAAGGAAGACATCTAGAATGTGCAGGGCAGTGGGTCCCCAGGAGCAGGATTGTGAAACACTAGCTGGGTTTACATGGACACTTTTTTTTTTTTTTTTTGTCTTTCCGATTGATGGTTTCAGGTTACCTGATTACGGGGGATGTCACCTAATCGGGTCTGGTGTTGACATGAGCGTCGCAACATCGGAATTTACGTGCACACACATTATCTAGTTCATTATGTAACGTGTCCTGCTAGCAAATGGTAAAACCAGCTAGCTTCTAGTTGTAGGTGTACGTTGAAGAGTGAGACTATATATATATGTGACTGTTGGAGACATTATACGGCTCCAGATGAAGTCGCCGTACTAACTCCCATTCTTATTTGCGCGCGTCGCAGTTGATTTGTCCAGACTTTACACCGTTCTTATAATACATTCATTGTACAGTAGCTGTGCAGAATAGTTTACTGGCCGGCATCACACACAACGCAACCAGGAAGTTATCAGGTTTAACAGTTTACATGGTAGAATCTTTCTTTCAGTCATGTCATCAGTCATGGAGGGGGTGTATTGCCAGAGACTCATGATCCCTGCTATCCCTAGTGGTGGTAGAAGAATAACAGCCATACTATTATCTGATAGTATTTTAATACAGACTAGCAGCAGAATACAGTGTAATATCAGTGTAATATATAAACTGTACTACTAACAGTTATGTCTAAACTATGCCATTTTAATCATTTTAAAATATTAATTTCTGAAAATCATCTGGTGACCCCCTCCTCTGTGTCTCGCGATCCCCAGTTTGAGAACCACTGATTTAATGTATAATCAGCATACACATTTGTCAAATTCACCCAATCTTCACTCTCTTAAATAAATAAATAGTTAGGTACTTACTGCACAGCCCGGGCTCTATAAATGGCAACACAAAGTGGTTTAATGCCAGGATTAGACTACACACATTTTTGTCTTTCACGATGGTCACCATATCAGATTAGACTAACATTGTGCAATATGTTTTTGACGTGCCTTGGTTGGCAACACTGGCACGTATGACAACGACTGAACACCTTCATCATGAACAACCTGGCAAGAATGAATCCATGGTTAAGAAGAAGGGGTCAAGCCAAAAGCCAAAAAAGGACTTGCTACTGCTCGGCAATCCTTTCCTTAGTTTCAATGTGCCACTCCATATTCAACCGGACAGCAGCATCCTTCTCGCTCTTCGATAGCCTATATGTGCAACGTAGAGGATCCACATATTTGTAGGTGTAGGTCAAACTATGAGAGGAAAAAACAAACCTGACATGGTCTTTGTGTCGGGACATTGTAAGGCATCTCTGGCAGCCATGTTCAGGCCCGACACTGGAAATGTGTTTGCCATGACCAAATCATGTCAAAATTGGTCTGAATTTTTGTAGTCGGAACCTGGCATTAATGTCTTTGTGTAAATGTTATGTGTGTTCAATGTGGCCCGACCAACTTTGAAAACAAAGAACATAAAAGCTTGTATTACAACATTTACATTTAACCACGTGACGTAACAGTTAGTAGTCAATAGATGAACAGCTCATACACCAGGAATTGTAAGCAAACAACATTCTGTTAGCACTGACAACATGATGCTGTCATCAATCTAACACATTATCAGAATATCATTCAAAGTGAATTGCTACAAGCAGAACAATTGTATGTGCATAGGTTCTAAGTGCAATATTGTTTTAAATATTTGATCTTGAAGGGATCTCACATCTACGATCTATGAAGCTAGAAGTAGCACTGCCTGCAAAGTATAACCAAAAAATCTAATCACTTTAGCTTCCTGTAAAACACAATTTTTTTTGTGATAATGTCAAAAGGCATATAATGTCAACAAGCACTTATCCCTGTCCAGTTGTATAAATCCTTAGAATATCTGGCTAGACATTTTTTACAGGCACATTTCCAGTGGTTTACTATTCTCTTTTCCCCATATACCCTAGTTGATCTAAATTAGTCTGAAGTTTAAAAAGGAGGGAAACTGTTCCATAAGGCACTTGCCACAAGATGTTTATCTTAAACCAGTGTATGCATGGCTGCATATAAACTGAAATATTAGTGGAATATAACTTTTTTTTTAGCCATTCATTATCCATTAGCTTAGCAGGAATATTGCAGAAACAGGAATATTTCTGTAAGTAAATATAGTCAATGTTAGTGCGGCAGTGTTATTATCTAATGCCTCTGTGTTTTCTCCTCTGAAACCTGTTGGGGTGTGTGGTCCCAACTTATTGATGAAAACGTTAAGTCATCCTTGGGTCACTTCTGCCCAGTTTCTTTGTGTCTACCCCCCCCCCCTTTCCAATGCTGCCTGCTGCTGCTAGTGTGGCGAGCAGCGCAGACACACAGCCACAGGCTGCAGAATACACTTGCTCACACTTGGCTTTCCCTTTCTTTTCTACTCAAAGCAGTCCTGTTCCCCGTCTATCTGCCCTACTCACTGGCTCTCTATACTGTATTCTGTTTATTTCTTTCCGTATAACAACCCTGGCTCATCTTTTTGAGTGATATAATCTCCCAAAGCCATTCTCATTTACATTTGGCTTCATCTGTGGTCTGGCAGTACTGTTGGACACTGAATGCTGTAATTGAATTTCAAGCCACACGCCACACCAAGTGGCCAAGGCTTGTATCTGTGCGTCTGTTGACACACTGGCCAAATGATTTCCCGCTGCTCTAGCTGCGGTGAGACTTTATTTCTTCTCAGCTGCGGCCTCATTGTTACCTGAGGGAGTCTTGCAGCCTGTATTTATACCATTGCCTAGTTGGGACCGAGAAATAACAGCCGAATGCCCAATAAACTCAGAACGCGATGGGCCGCTGATATTCTTATTTGAGGCCCTGCCAAGAGTGTTGGAATATGGACAAAGATTAAAACGGTGCAATTGTACTTATTCATGCATGGCCCTCAAAGCTGGGAGTCATGTTGTAATTGTCCTTCTGCACGGAAAGCGTCTCTGTGGTGCCAGACAGCCACTAGAATGCTTCCAGGGTCTGTGCTGGCCCTGGTTTACACAGGCTCTGATCGCATGTCTGATTGGTTTGTTCTCTTTAGCACAGCACTGTAGGAATGACAGACTGAAGGCGAAATAATATGCTTTATGCGCAACCACTTTCCGCATTCTGTGGAACACAGTATGCATCGCTTCCGATTAGGTGCTCTACGAGCTACAAGTTAAATATTTAGGAAATATTTACATGTGGTTTGGTGTGTGAGCACCCGCCAATCGCCAAATGCAGGTACAGACTAGAGACTATCTGCCACACTGTCGGGTAAATGTTTAAACAAAAATAGGCATATGAGTCTTGAGTGAGAGTTTCTCTCTACCACTGTCGCCTGTGTTGAGTTTGACACACACACATTATCTGTGAATCTCTTAAACCAATCATCTGATAATTTTTTTAACAACAAAGCAGAAATGGCCAATGAGAGAGAGCAAGAGCTGTATTTATGCCATGTCTAACAACCAGGAAGAAATAGCCATTGTCTTGATCATAAGTTTGAAGCTGTTTGAAGTAGTGTTAGTTAATATTCAAGGCATGTAAACAATATATTTTAGTGAGTATCTTAGTTACACCAACCTTCTACTGAAATAAGTTTTAGCACGGAAAGGGTAGTATTTAAAAATATCGCAAATTTAGCAGAGGCACTCACATATGGGCTCGTATACAGAAATAGCCGAGACGACCACAGACATGTTTGTACCTTTTTTTGTGTTCTTGCATAGAATAAAGTATAAAAACGGTATCGTTGGGTACCAGTGCAAATGTGAATGGTATCCAGCCAGCCCCACATAATGCAGTCAGGATAAATATAAATTCATGCAGTGTTGATATTCAAAAGGAATAAGCCAACCTTTTCAAACATGAAAACTCGAGGACAAAGCAGTGCAAAACATAACTGTGACCATTGGAGGTTTGTAGATTCGAGTTGTTCGTGGCTGACTACAGTAAGGCTATATTAGAGTACATAGGCCTACATAACCATGGCGTGGTGATGAGTTGTGCTGTCGTGTTAGTATCCCAATGAAATACTAAAACATAGCTGATACAGCAGGCTACTGTTATGTGACATGAAAATAACAATTCATTATTTTGACCGGTTTAAAAAAAAATGCTTGGCTGGCTGAAGCGGCACAGCGAGTTGCCTACGTACAGAGCATCCTCACATGTGACACTTGTCACATCCCTATTGTAAGCGGTGTTCACCATTTTATGTTCCTCCTTATGGAGCTGTGTATGATTATTTTGTCAACACGCACAGAATGGGAAGCTAGCGAAATGCAAGGAAAAAATGGTTGAATTTGACAAAGTGTATTAGCTTACAATTAGCACGCAGTAGCTGACTACGCCTTTTTAACTTGGAAACTTGTCCAAAGATGTACTAATGAAAATCCATACATTTCAATGGGAGTACAGGAGTGGACCAACAGTGTCAATATAGTGTATCGGTAATAGCTTCAGGTCTTCACATCCGTTGCCCTCTGTTTCTCTCCAGTGGCTCACTGTGCGTCGTCCAGACAAATCATCTCGCACTGGAAAAACTGCACAAGACACGACTGTCCCGTCTGTCTACCGCTGAAGAACGCAAGTGACAAGCGCACCCAGCCACGTAAGTGAAACCTGCGTCTGTTCCCATTATGATTCTCCTCTACACTTGTAAACCAGTCTGTTCCCAGAGCGATGGTTGGGCAGAGGCACGTTCAATAGAGCAGTATTACTGAGGCATTGGCTGCTAAGATGACTACTTTCACTCGTCCTCGCTATAACAGAGCTGCCATGATTGTTGGTCTCCCATATCACCATCTTCTCTATCTCCTCTATTCTTCTCTCTCGCGGTCTCTCCCCTCCCTCCCTCCCTCACTTTCTTTCTAATCGTGGATATTTAGGTTAGTTATCCCAGATTTTTCCCCCTCACCTTCCCCTTTCTCTACATCTTATCTTTCATCTCCACTAGGGCTGTTGCGATAACCGCAAAATTGGAATACCGCGGTGTTGCTAACCCAACCGCAGGCCGTGGAAAGCAACTGCCAGTACCGCAAACCGCAATGTTTACATTTGATTTTTTTTTTCATGCGGCTAGCTAGCGCATCGAATATGACGTAGCGTGTGCGCTATCTAAGCACAAATTCCCCCAGCCCTATATTAGCCAGTTGTAGCTTCTTATAATACATCCATGGTTGTAGCCTTTGGAAGTGTATGTATTTACGACACTCAGACGTTACGCTTTACAGCACATTACTACAGTTTAGTAAAGTGCTGTACTTAGTCTGGGAAGCGCATCGTGCATCGCAGACACACTCGAGTGATTCTTTTGGGACATATCTGCATTTCGTGTGGGAAAGAAAATGGAATATGTTGTCTCCTAATCTTACGGGTTGTTAAACCGAAACTGCCATCACGTTTTTCTGTCTACATGCTACCTAAATCAAGGCGGCGTACCGTAGCCCACGCTTGGCGCGCCATAGGCTTTTGATCTTATGCTATTTAATATGCTTTATTTAATAATTAATTTGTCATATTTCCCAGCTGATATTTTGGCCCAATATCTGCCGGACAAAGTTACACGTGATAACTAATTGGCCTACTAAACTGGTAGAAAATCTATGATGTTGCACAATTGTCTCACGACGGACTGAGATCACGTTGTCTATAAATTACCCAGAATCACACTATTTCGGAAGCTCTGCGCAACGAACTTGACCATTCAAAACAAAACAAAAAAAAATGGCACCATTAATCACCGCAAGGACATTTTCTTCACCGCGACAGCCCTAACCTCCACCACCATCTGTCGGTGTTGAGTTTGCACGCTGGAGAGTACAACAGCAGGACCTGTCCTCATCCCTGCCAAACAAACGGCATGCAGGACAGGAATTGTCCCAGAACAGTTTAAGACATTTATTCTGAGCGTCTTGATATGACTGCACAGTCCTTTGTGATATTTCAAATGACAAAGGCCAGCTCTAGTCTATGGAGGACCAGGGCTGCCATAATAAAAAAATATATATATTTATGTCCCGATCGAATAAATAAATAAATGTATATAAAAATAATAAAATAAATAAATGTATAATATAAATATATAAATACAGTAATAGCCTTTTTTTATTCAATTCTTTTTATATTTATTTAATTATACTTTTCTTTCTTTATTTATACTTTTATATATATATATATATGTATACATTTTTTATTATGGCAGTGCTGGTCCTCCATACTAGTCATTAGCTTATCTATTTATCCATAGGCCTTAGAGGAACGCTGGAGAACGATTGTTTGAACTCAATGTCAAAAATAAGCCTAAAATACCCCTATTTTCTGACTTGATTGATGTAGTAACCCATTAATTAAGTTAAAGGCGGGGTTAGTCATTCTCGAGAACGCTTACTGTGAGCTCAAACCAAAACAAACTCCCTCGGAAGCACTGCTTCACACATTGACACACATTGCAAAGCAGCATGGTTGTTCTGAGCGGTGTTCGCCGCTTAGTATAAAATAGCTATTGTCCTTATCCAACAAAGTATTTCCCATCTGCCTCCAGCCATGCTTAGCCCACCCAGCACGAGCTTCCAGAACCCGCTGTCCACGGCGGGCGCCACCGGGCAGCCCAGCGCCACAACAATCAGCTCTTCCGCTCCCATAGACCCAAGCTCCATGCAGAGGGCCTACGCAGCTCTCGGACTGCCCTACAGCAGCCCGACCCCGTCGGGCCCCACTGGGCAGACAGCCGCCTTGCAGAACCAACCGCTTCAGCAGATGAGACCCATCAATGCACTTGGTACGTTGCTCCCCGTTGCTAAAGCTAAAATCCTAGTCTGGAAGGGAATGTAGAGGTGTAAGAAAACATCGATACACCCGAGTATCGTGATGTTACGGTTCTCAATGCTGTATCCATTTTTTATATCACGGTATCGATTATTTTTCTTTTTTATTTATATAGAGACAATGCCCAAAATACATTAACCTTAAAATAGAGGAAATATGCTAGTTATCAGATTTATCGTACCGCTAATTTCCATCTGATCCCTGAGCAAGTTCACGTAAGTGTTTATTTTTTGCAGCGGTGCCACACATAAGCATTGCTATGACAGTTTTCCACAAATGATAAATCGCAATATATCGCCTTGCTTACAGCATCGCAATATAGAGCATTATAGCCCCCTGTACCATCGTACGCATTGTATCGCCAGATTCTTGCCAATACACGGCACTAAGGAGATGTCTAAAGCTTGTGAGCGTCCCAACTTCTGACAAAGGGGAGCGCGCGTTTGTTTGTTTATATAATGCCAACGTCTGCCTCCCACAGGAAACCAAATGGCCCTCGGCGGTGCAGCCATGGGCGTGCCTTCGTCAGAACAGGCCAACATGCACTCAGACTCCTCCCTACCCAACACACTCAATGCTAACAAGTCAGTTGAACTCAATCACTCATTACACACACACTGGCTTCAGTAGACCTTCACTCAAATGAGGCAAGATTTTAAGTTTATGTATTTCTTGTGTTTTTTCTTTTTTCTTTTTCCTTCCTTGCCCTGTCAATCGATCCACCAATCCTGTTGCTTCCCCCCCCAGTCAGCTGCTGTCAGACGGCTCAGCTGTGGGCTCGATGGGCAGCATGCCCACTGCTACTCCCCTCTCTGCCACCGGCACCAGGAAGACCTGGCACGAGCACGTCACTCAGGACCTGCGCAATCACCTCGTGCACAAGCTGTAAGTCCACAAGATGGTTGTCTGTCTGTCTGTTGGTTGAAGCTGTGCTTTACAGTCACTTCATGCACAAGCTGTAAGTCCAGAGTAAAGTTCATCCTAGTTTATGCTTTAAGGAGTTGCGACAGTGCGCGTGGCGCACACCAAAAATACTATCAAATTTGTGGGTGCGGCCTGGCTGGCGACAGATTGTTTGTAACTGCTGGGTCTTGCTCAGACGGAGAGAATAGATCGGGACGGAGCAACCATTGTGAACCACAATGAACACAAGAATAGGCATTGACTAATTGCCATGCTTAACAGCGAAATACTGCAGAATTTAAACATTAACATTATTTCTGTTGCTGTGTGAATGTCGGAAACCTCCCGTTCTAAAGAATATGCTATGAATAGGCTGTTAATGTATCTAGAGTAGAGGTTTATTAAAGTAGTTTCAACATTGTCCTACTATAGTATCCAGTCTGACAATAAAGACAAGCGAAACTTTATATTTACAAACTGGTGAACAGCAACATCGATGTAGGCTATGTAGATTACTCCTAGCTACGTTTTTCTTCATTGGGCAAACCGACCCAAAACGTGTTGTATAAACTGTAACAGAGTTGTAGACTATGCTACATATTGTCAAAACAATAGAAAAGGAGTTCTCAGGACGTCCTCCGCAAGTTCATACAAAGGTTTGTATACAGTGCCACCTTTTTGTTCTGGGGAATATCGCTACGACACAAATTCTAGGTCGCGTGGAGTATGTAGTGCTCGAGGCAGGCGCGTTCTGCGCTCGACCCAACATGGCAAATATGTTGAGGCCTTAAGTCCTACTCTCTAGTTATCTGCTGGCTGAAGCTGCACTTTACAGTCACCTCGTACACAAACTCATAAGTCCACAGGAGCATTCCTGCTCTCTAGTAAACTGGTTGGCTGAAGTTGCTCTTCATATGTTGGTGTGTTAGATATTTACTGTTTTACCTGCCAATAACCTTATGATCTAAAAATGTTTGTTAAAACAGCCACAGCTGACCAACAGTGGCATTTCATGGCCATTTGCTGCTTACTCCTTCTCAGAATGTTAAATAATGTGGCTGGGAAACAGTTTAATCAGCTCCTATGACTGATGTATGAGACATGCCTCTTACCGTGGTAGAGCTTTGCTTCATTTCGCCTCACTTGTGTGTTTTGTCTGTTCCGGGATACAGAGTACAAGCCATATTTCCTACTCCAGACCCAGCAGCTTTGAAGGACCGGCGCATGGAGAACCTTGTGGCCTACGCCAGGAAAGTCGAAGGGGACATGTATGAGTCTGCTAACAGCAGGGTGAGCTTTCCTCAAATTCTGACTGGAAGATCGTAGCCTGGTGTGACGAGTGTGGGTCTGGCTGCACTCCATTGGGAAGTGTTAACAGTCTAGTACTATCAGGCTTAGTAACATCCCTACTGCGCTTCTAGAACTGTTTAGTTCACTTCATCTAGCTCTACCACCATTCTGCAGTCATTTTGAAAGGCCCGACTTCAACGTCATCTCACTAACCCACTCTGATTGGACCGCCAGCAAACACTAAAGTGAACAGGGTTTCCAGACTATAATCTCAGTGAAAATTGATCTGAGTATTATAGTTGGGCGTCTTAAAGGCCAATTTCTGCTTCTCCGTCAAGCCCACAATGTAGCCTATGCTGTAGCTTACACTGCCACAAGCATATTATGCTTCTGCGCTGGTTCGTCGGCCGCACTTACCTGTGCGCGTTGACTGCGCATGGAAAGCCCCAATATGCGGAAGTTCCTTGTCTAAATTAGACTATAGATATTGAACACATAATGGTGTCAACGTTTTGAAATAAACATAGAAAAATATTTATTTCCGGCTAATTTTAGTTACGCCAACATTTATCACAGGAATCGATCTTTGCCGATAGGAAATAGTATTTAGAAATACCACTTTACGCTGCCCGCACGAATAAAAAATCCGATAGGGAAATTCGCAGCTTGTCATGTGCAAGATGTAGTCTTGGTAAAATATGCTCAAGCAAGGAATATAAAAATGTTTCTTTGCAGCCAATCTAATCATAATATATTGTCAAAGGGAGTCTGTGCATGTACAGGATGTTGTCCTAAAGTCCCTAATTCCAAAGCACTCATAGCAAGGCGTATAGGCGTACATCCACAACAATTGTTGGCTGCATCGACAGATGAGTAGTTACGTTTCTGGAGAGCTGAGCTCCAGGCGACGGCGTACGTTCTGCTCGATCTGTAGGTTACGACGAAGCTTTAACACAGAATCATAACTCTGCCTTAAGAAGCTCTACCTACTCCTATTGCAAATTGTAGTTTTTAATCCCCCTCCCTCTCTCTCCCTCCAGGACGAGTATTACCACTTCTTGGCTGAGAAGATCTATAAGATCCAGAAGGAACTTGAGGAGAAGAGGCGCTCGCGGCTGCAGAAGCAGATCATCAACCAAGGGCCCCTGGCTGCCCAGGGGACCCAGCAAGGAGGCCTCACGCAGCCCAACCCTCTGGGCCCCAGGGCACAGAGTGAGTGCAAGGCCCTTGCCTGACTAACCTGTCATGCCAGGGGGTTGTTAGTCACATGTCCATCTGGGGAGCCGTCCATCCAAACACGAAAATACCTGGCATTTGATTGGATGAACCGTTTGGTCGTTTTCAGTTCAGCTGCTACTCGGACACATTCGCAATGATTTATAGACTCTCCAGACTGAATCTTGCAGTGAAGTTAAACTGAAGCTTGCGAGATCAGGATTGTCTCGCGAGGCTACGACCTACACAGGCCTAGAAGGTCTAGACCGTAATTTAAATAGGAATTTATTCCCCACACTCCCTCTCTCCCCCAGATGGACACGTTAATCTGTGTACTTACCTTTGCACTTGTAAAACAGGAGCAAGTTTTTAATATGAATCTCTTCTCCCTCACTACAGATGGACCCGTATCTATGCCCAACGTGCCAAATACACTAATGAATCGCATGCAGGGTCCTCAAGGTACTTGGAACTATATTTGTTTGTGTAAACATATAAATCTGATTGTGGTACGTCTGTTACTAAATAGGTACTATTACTGAGGGTTAGTAGGTAAGGTGGAGTCGCGCTCTGAAGACACACTTAGGCTATATATTGAAAGCACGCTGGTACTGTACTAGTCTTCAAATGAGTACCTAGTTTATATCTAGGTGATGCGTGTTAATACACCATGCTCGTGCTGCCGTTCTTGTATGAAGAGTGCTATACAAATAGATTATTATTATTAATAATAAATAATATGGTCACTTTTATGCAGGAATCAACCAGTTCAATCCCATGACTCTGCCCAATGTTCCGATGTCCCAGGCTCCTACGGGAGCTCGCGCTGCCTCGCCTATGAACCACCCGCAGCAAATCAACATGAGCTCTGCCCCAGTGGTGAGAGGATTATATGCACACATTCACGCAAATATTTAGGAACACTGGACCACTGCCCTAAGCAGGTAGTGGCTAATTGTGTAACATTATTATGAACATAATTCCAGTTGAGGGAAAAAACAAAAATGGGACCAGGTTTATTTATCAGTGACATGAAAGCATCTCTTGAAATCCCCCCTGTTGCAGGTACGTATTGATATTTGTGCGGCCTTAGTAACCCCAGACCATTGCTTGATTATCACATTTGTGTCTACTAGAGTTTCACGACTACTGATGATTTGTTGTAGTTTCCATTTTGCTCATAATTGTATTTGACTAATCATTAAGGTTTGAATGACACAGTGAGAGCAGATCTAGGTCAAAACGACTTTAATTTGTAATGCAGACATTTGTGAACCATTCTTCAGTTAATTAACATTATAGAAATTAGTTGTTTTATTTCTTAATAACCAAAGAACTAAAACAGCACAGGTTTCCTCTGGCAGGTTGCTGTGACAACAATGTAAAAAAAAATCTAATAAATAACGTAGCATTGTAGATTTAGCACAATAAATAACGTTACACAAAAACCGCAACAATGAACAGTAGCATTTTCACAATTGCAAACATCCACATCCTTTTTCTAGAATGGGAAACAAAATTAGTTCTTTGTTGGCAGGACAATTAATCCAGTGTGTTGGTCAATAACTCCTGATTGGCAGGGTTTCACTAGGATTCTCTCTTGCCCAGCTGGTGTCTGCACTTTTATTTTACCCCACAACCTTTTAACTTTTATTTATTTATTTATTAATTTATTTTGGGGGGGGGTTCTCCACTAGGAGGAAGAGTGGAGGTAAGATACGACGAAGACATGTTACCTTTAGGCAGCAGAGAAGTCTAGCATTTGAGAATGTATAGCGATAGCCAGTGATTAACCCGGCTCTTGTGGTCAATAAAGAGTGTTGCAAGATAACATGAGGAATTTAAGTTGACAAGTCAGGCAAAATGGTATTTTATCTTTTTAATTAATTGAGTTGAGGTTAATTCCGTCCTCTGCGGCCCAGCGTCTATACTGTCTTTGCAGAATGTACTTATAAGCAGCATCCCTCTATGCCCAGGGGTAAGCAATCCAGGTCCTCTAGGACTATTGTCCTGCATGTTGTAGATGTCTCCCTGCTCCACCACACCTGATTCAAATGAGGCTTCTGCAGCTATTGAAAATGACCCGTTCATCTGAACCAGGTGTGTTGGAGCAGGGAGACATCTACAACATGCAGGACAATAGTCCTCGAGGCATCAAGGCATGTAGGACGGTGGCCCTCCAGGACCAGGACTGCCCACCCCTGCTCCACGCGATATCCCTCTGTCCCTGTCTTGACACGGGCAGAACACGGGCATAGGTCGCCAGTGTAGCCCTGTCAGGGTACAGCACGCTGAACTAATACACTTGCAGTTGCAAAAGTTCAACCCACATAACTGTGGAGTGCTGTGTATTGCCTTCTCTTTATTTTTCACACCCAGTATCAAGTGAATTGTGCTCAATCTGTACATTGATTTAGGTGGAGAACACCACCAGAGATGCAACTTTACAAGGACATGGATTCTTGGAGGAAACTTGATTAAAATTTAAACAATGCATAACAGTGTCTACTTCTAAAACTTTGTAGTTGGTAATGCTTTGGAAACCTTCAGCAGGTATCAAAGTGGCTAATATAACACAGTGAAAAAGGGGTTTTAAATGAAGCATTTACCTGATCATTTGAGAAGAAATATCAGACTAAATTAAACTTTATTGATTACAACAGAAGCATTAGTGTCTTTGTACATGCGTCAGTCTGATGGAGCCTTGCCATTACTGCCGAAATGTGTTCTACCCATTCACTGAAAATTGACAAAGCCAAAAGTTCGCAGCTATCAATTTACTCAAATATGAGATGAAGCGATCAAATGTAGAGATAATGTAGGACTACTGTGAAAGGAAAAGTGGGTGAAATTACCCTTTTGTATGTGGCTTTTAGTGAGTGGAGGGTGTGGGCCCATGCATGTAACCTGTGCGATGGAAAGGCAGGCTTAAGTGGGCTTGTGCTGGTTCTGCACGGAGGGCTCTTAGCTTGAGTGCCCTTGTTGAGCACTGCAAAGCTGACTGCTAACCCTGTCGAAAAGGCAGCGTGTCAAATAGAAATGTGAATTTAACATAATAAGAGAGAATACGCACTTCAGGGCTTTTCTTCTGTCAACACTAGCTTCTTTTCACCAGGAATACTGTAAGTTCTCATGCGGGCATTCTGTAAAAGGAAGAAAAAATCAGTTTAGCAAAAACTAATCACTTGAGCACGATGTTACTGTAATTGATTTTAGTTTGATATAAGATGGATTTACAAATATACCTTCAATTATACTACAAACTGCAGTACCTTACAATACAAGTACAATTCCAGTAGATATTAAAATTAGCTTTGTAGACAGGTGCTGTTGAGAGATTAACACAACGCGGTGTATGTTATAAATCTTGACCGTGTGACAGTTGTTGTTCAACTTGTAGTAACGTGCTATCCACCTCTCCGTAGATGGGCCTGTCTCCCTCCAGGATGCCCCAGGCCCAGGGCATGATGGTGGCCCACGGCGGAGGCAGCATGGTGGGCCAGACGGCGAGCCAGGGCCAGTTCCTGACCAAGACGCAGTTGCCCCCGGGCTCCACCGCCATCGCTAGTGGCGCCATGAATGTGGCCCTGGGTCCCGGCTTTGGCCAGCCGCCAGCGCAGGCTGCTGTCACACAGGTGAGACGTGCACAGGGGTAAGAGGTCAGGGTCACCCAGGTGAGGGATGAACACAGAACGGGGGTAACCCAGATGAGAGGTCAGGGGTCGCCTAGGTGAGAGATTACCACAGAACAGGGGTCACCCAGGTGAGAGGTCAGGGTACACCCAGGTGAGATGAACACAGAACAGGAGTCACACAGGTGAGAGGTCAAGGGTCACTCAGGTGAGAGATGAACACAGGGTAGGGGTCACCCAAATGAGAGATTATGCTGTGTTCGACCATACCTCGGAACTCGGAAGTTACGACTTTGAGATTAAGGTATATTTATTAATATACGTGCAATTTGGTGTGTAAAGCATTATTAACCATGTCGGAAGTATGCTGGAACGCAGCAATAACACGGGTCACTCAGGTGAGGTGGAACACAGAACAGGCCAGATGAGCTGTACAACCTTTTTTGGGTCAGTGCGTCCCTATCCATAATCAAGGCCCATGATTCTACTATTAATAAACAAACCTTTTCATCGGACACATTTATTTTTTGCCGGAATGCAAAATGCTGCCATTCTCTTCCTGGTGCAACACAAAAGTGAGAGTTTGGGTGATTTGTGCAGCTGAGCGAGCCGACCGTGTGGGCTGATTACTGTCTCCCTAATTCTCTAAAGGTTGAAAATGCTGACCTGACGTCTCAGTGGTCCCATTGCCCTGCCCGTTAGGCTACAGCTGCATGGGAGTTGATTACTGTCTCCCTCGCTTGGCGTAGACGGTCGTGTTTTTATTTGACAATTCGCTTTGAGTGGTCTTTTCTTATTTTTCCCACACCTCCCGTTTCTCATCCTCATTTTATTTGGAGAAGAAACTAAAACGTAAAAGCGCTGAATATTCCTCGGTTGCACTTCTGTAGTTTTTTTGTTGTTATAAACCGCTCTGTAAAGTGCACTGTTCGGGTATTAAAGGGGAACCTCCCCCTGTTTTGGATTTTGAATGGTCCAGTAAAATATTTACATTGTATTCAGGCCGTGCTCAAAGCGTGAACTGCAGATTAATCTGCAAATGTATTTTCATTTTATTTTTTCTAAAGTTTTTGCACGGAGGGCCATAGGCTACTACGCGGTTGTAACATTAACCGGCAGCTTGGGGAAATCCCCCGATTCTCCCAGCCAGTCCGACCCTGGTTGCAGACCTAGTTGATAGTTTAATCTGGTGTTGTGAATATTTGGTGTAAACTAACTAAAACTAACGCACCCCAAGAGAAGCTCAGCGCCCCCCCGTCGTCCTCTGAACACCCCCTGGGGGGGACGGTACCGCACACGTTGAGAAACGCTACTGTAGGAGATCTGAACACTAGTCACTTGTTTTGTAAACAATCTGGTATGTGTGTGTTCTGTCTGTCTGTCTGTCTTACTTATTGTTTGTGTGCGTGTGTGCTGCTTTCCCGTGCGCCCGTGTCTCCGTGTGTCTGTCTGTCTGTCTTATCGTTTGTGTGCGTGCGTCTGCGTGTCTGTCTGTCTGCGCCTGTGTTTCCCTCCCTCTAGCAGCAGCAGAGCCCTAGCCTCCCACTGAGTGGCCCAGCCCCCTCTGTGTGCCCCCAGCAAGCCGCCTCCTCCCCCCAAGCCCCCTCACACTCCCCCCCTCCTCCCCCGCCTCCTCCCGCCTCGTCAGCCGGGGCCACTAACCCGCCGCCGCCACGCCCCCAGCCCTCCAGCCGCAGCTCCACCCCCACCCTTCCCCCTGGCCCCGCCCCCGGCCTGCCCCATGCGGAGCCGCCCCCCACAACGGCGGCAGCAGCACAGACGCAGCCCCCACCTCAGCCCCCCGCCACACCGGTGAGAGAGAGATTCCTCCAGCATGCCCTCCGCTCTGACCGCCCCACCCCACCCCTTCAACACCACCACCACCGCCATATCCCCCTGGTCGCCATGGTGCCATCTCCTACCCCCCCCACCCCCTGTCTGTCCATAGCATCCCATCTCACTGGGGAATGACGCATCTGTGGACCTTGTGGATGTGGAGCCGTGCTGGCTGTGCCCAGTAGCACACTGTGGCCTCTACCGCCGCATGCAAACAGCTGTGATGGCACCCACGGCCATGTTGCTTATGTGTTCTCTCTCTTTCCCCCCCCTATTCAGCTGTCTCAGCCAGGCACCAGTCTGGACAACAGGGTGCCCACCCCGGCCTCGGCCTCCAGCGCTGACTTGCATTCGCAGCACGCGGGGGCCGACCTGCCCGTCCAGGAGACCAAGGTGGAGCCTCGCCGTGACCACCAGGACTTTGTGCCCGGCGGAGGGAAGCTTGAACCTAAGATGGAGGTGTGTTGGGTGGACGGGGAGGGGAGGGGAACATGCTCTTGGTCCAATTCGGTTCTTTTCAAGTGGTGCATTTTACCAAGCCGTTCCTGAGCCATTATGACCAATAATAGATCTGTTAGAGGGCTGTCAGCGTACCACAGCAATATCTGCAGTTGTAGTGGAAAATCCTAATTAATGTTAGCCCCTTGTGTGAACAGATACATGCCTTTACAAAAACAGTAAAGGGCAAACCATTTTGGTTATTTTTTAACTCTCTGGCTATAGACAAATGCGCCAAACCCAATACAAGAAATAACATCCTTTTATTTTATTATTTGTTGTTTATTTGTTGTCTTTTTTAGCTCAGATCTCTAATCGCTTATGCAACATTTTTCTGCAATGTTTTTCCCTTTTTTTATTTTTATTTTATAAGGCTTTAATTTACCTTTTTGGAAAACAGTTTAATCTAGATTTAGTTTGTATGTCGTATTCATTATATTTCACAAACTCATGTAGTCAATTCAATCACAGCTGTGAACCACTATATGGGTTATTGTGTTCTTGTTGTAAAGCACCACTTCTAAGCTCTTCAGTGGAGGTTTGGCGTGTGTTCTCTTATTCCCGGGAGCTTGTGGTGGTGAAACAAATCACTGAGCCAAATAGTCTCTGTCTGCAGACGGAGGAGGACTCAATTTCTCTAACGATGAAGAAGGAGCAAGAGGAGAAGCAGGAGCCAATGGATGTCGGAGAGAAGAAACCGGAAATAAAGATTGAACCCAAAGAAGAGGAGGACGTCGGAGGCAACGGCACCACCTCCTCTCCCACTCAGTCACGGAGGAAGAGTGAGTATTAGACCATCCTGGAGCTTCAGTTTGACTTCGCCGCGAGAATCAGTCTGGAGAGCTTGGGAATCGTGGTGTTTCAGGCCGGTAAATGAAGCGTGTTGCGCTTGGTTTACCTAATCAGTGTCGTACTGGCGTGGATTAGATGTAAGGAAGGTGGCGGTCGGGCCTTAATTTATGTAGGTTATGCAGTATTGGATACTTTTTTCAGCACATACAGTGGAGATATAGGAGAATTTGACAAGTGTATTAGTTTAAATGTGCTTGCAATATCTTGCTATACCTTTTTAAATGTGTATTGTCCGTTCATAATGAAAAATTAACCATGTTGTTGGTGTCAAAATCCGTAATCCATTGTTGCTGGCCACCCTTTCCAAGCAACCATGCACGAGTGTGGCGTCACTTTGCGTTGTTATGACCTCATAATCGCTCTCTGAATGTGTCTCTGCTATCTTCCTCCTCCAGTCTTTAAACCCGAGGAGCTGCGACAGGCTCTCATGCCCACGCTGGAGTCTCTCTACAGGCAGGACCCAGAGTCGCTGCCCTTCAGACAACCTGTAGACCCTATGCTGCTGGGCATCCCGGTTGGTAACACACTACCCTTACATAGTAACTGGTAAATGCATTAATTTATATAGCGCGATATAGAAGTATTTTATCTTCTGTTAGAACATTAAGGGTTGAACAAAGGCTACTCCGTAGAGACTATCCTGGGTGTTTCCACAAGGGTTGCACAACATTGATAAAAGATGAGATTGCGATATTGATCATGAAAATGTCTATCGATATTCATTTCAATATTTTTAAACATAAATAAAAACACACAGTTTATGGGAAAATGCATCAAAATGTATTCATAACATATCAAAACAACACATTTTCAACTGGGTCATATTGGACTGGTACAGTAATTCCAAACTACGGAGGAGGCATTCTTATTGGCCACTAATGTTCCCTCTTTGATCTCTATTATGTTGTTAGCTTCCTCAGCCCACATCTTACATTTCTGTCTAAATCAAACACAACTAAGCCAAACAGCAAACGGACGTATCTCTCCACTAATTAAACTGAATATTGCACTTCCTGCAACATTTTCAATATGACATTGCACAACGGGATGTTGTGCTAACGATACAGAGTCAATATATTGTGCACCCCATAGCTCGTATCTAACCCTTAGTCCATCAAAACATACAGCCTCACATTCACCATACTCATACACCGGTGGTGGTGTCAGCCTTGCAAGGTGTTATCCAACCGTGGGGAGCAGTTATGGTTTGGTGCCTTGCTCAGGGACATCAGCGACTGCTTCTCGATCACCTCTCGCCCTGCTCTACCTACTGCCACCCCATAACACTAAAGCAAGGGTGGGCAATTATTTTCACGTTACTTTTTTCGCCAACATGCTAAAACATTTTTTAATAAAACACAAAATGGTTAATTTTTTAACTTTAATCAAATGTAACAGTTCACTTTAACTATGTTTATTTTTTTATGCAGCAGTAAAGTAAAATTTTTAGTGCTGGGACGATTAGTCGACGTAACCGACGTCACCGGTTACGTAAATACGTCGATTTGCTAAATGTACCGTTG
>JAODLL010049072.1:2500-19645 GCA_026546735.1 Forbesichthys agassizii
TGCTGGTATCCAAGGAATATGGTGCATTCATATTTATTAAATATTTAACTCGACGTGTAAATTATAACCGAAGTACCCCATGGACCCCAACCTATTTTATCAAAGCGTGATGATTACATTTTATTCCATGCGAGCATCTTAGCTTGATTACCGTAATGTCATTTTCTCTGATCTTTCTAGCTGTGCTAGACGAAAGTAAACGAAAGTTTAATTACACCTGTTCTGGTTACCTGTACAAACTAGAGCTGACTTTGAGGTTAATATTAACACAAGGCTTATTTGCATGAACTTGCACACCTACCTAAACTAATTACGCCGTATTTACCGGCTCGCTATCCCTTTTTAATTTTTTTACAAAACACAGCTGGACCCAGAGCATTTTCCTTCCGTGTCCTTTACCTATGGAATAGACTTCAATTAAATGTTAAAAAAAATGCACAGTCCAAACATTTATATCAAGACTGAAAACATAAATTTATTCACTCCATTACAGCACACCCTATCGGTGGCTATTATTATAGCCGGCACATTTATGTTTTGTAATGTAGTCGTTCTTATTTTTAGTGTCCTTTTTGTTTGTACTGTGTTTGTTTCCTTTTATTTGCATTATTGTATTTGCTTGTATGATTGTCATATGTATTATTTTAAATTGTAAATTGCATTGCAGAGGAACCTTAGCACAGGGAGGCCAAAGTCCAGGAGCTCTGTAATTAGAATTTGTAATCTGTAATTAGAATTGTAAATACAATTCTGTAATTAGAGCGTTCTTGAGGTGACAGAGAATGAGGTTTACATTATTCACTTCACAGCGCTACCGGATGATTACTGTTACATTTATTAAGTGAAACAAACTTGAAATCACTCGCTGAAGGCTCGGATATGAAAACAACGAACAGAGGCAGCTTGAATTACATACAACATTGTGATAAAATGCAAACAGTTCCTGTAAATCACCAGTCTTATCCGCAAGCATGTTTTGCTTTACTAAACCAATGTGTTGTTTTACACAATGTATATATAGTTGGCCTATACATTGTCACTAAAGTGCAGAGAGTGTATATATGTGTGTGTGTGTGCGCGCGCACCCCATCCCCCACCAGTGATAAGCATTGGATAACTTTGGAGCAAAGCTTTCTTGAAACAAATGTGAATTTGGCATCCAGCGTCAACAATAGAGGTGTTTCCTGCATGGTGTCAAGGCCAAACCTGTGTGAACCCACACACACACACAAACACACACATGCACACACACACATTTGACTCCCAGACAGCTTCCTGTATTGATAATAGTTAATGGTTAATAATGTTTGGGCATATAGGCTACAATACATAGAAGAGACACATTCATACATTTAACAGAACATATATATTATGTATCAGTAATATCCACCATTGATTACATGACTACATTATGTAAGTAATCCATATGAATTATGTATCTTAAATATTGCATGTCACCAATAAATATTTATTTTATACAATATGCTTACTACATCTGTAGTAAGAATACAGTTTGTTAAAAATGATGAATGTAAAAGTTATAAATAAGATTTCCTGTGCAATGTGCAATAATAATGATTTTATAATATTATGATTTTGAAATTCCCCTTTGTGAAGCAATTGTGCTTCATCAAGTTATAATTGTAAATAACCAACTTCAATTATAGATAACAACTTTTTTTTGACTTTGTGAAATTTGTGAGCTTGTTTAAACTAAGTTAAGTGGGAGCAGCTTGGATCCAATGGACACTATATGAAGTTTTCTTAAAAAACTAAGAAAATCTGTCAAATTTTATAACTTTTTAAAATTATATCGTTTATATTATGTTTATATAATAATGAACAAATGACCTTTTTGGTAGTCAAACACCATAGTCATTAATACTACAACTAATAGTAAATATTAAAATAAAAACTATACGTTGGTGAGCATTAAGCATGCACATGTAAATTACAAATTTGCTTTTTGAAAGCAGAAGTTGATATTAACTCTCAAGTGCAGATTCCTCTTTTAACATTATTAATTAATGGCAGTTATTCTTTCAACCTCCTAGATGGCAGTGTTGGGACATTCTAGACCAACAGCGTAATTATCTTCCATAACTGTTGACTTTCAAAGAGCTGGTTCTGCTTGTTATTCAGTGGGCACCGGTGTACCGTCTCCGTATTCCAATAAGGATACATCCTTGATGGAAAAATTGTTGATGACATCATACTATTTAATCCTCCCTTATCAGGTTTCAAGGCTTTTGTCTTCTTGCCTTCTCTCAAGGTTGTAACCTTTCCTTGGCTGAGTAATAACATTGCACCCTGCTGGCTCATGCCAGAGCACACAGAGGCACGTAGGCTCACATAAAGGAGCTGATAATGTAGATAAGCAGATCAGTGGCAGGAGGAAACTGGATATTTTCTCATCACGGTCTCCACATAGAGCTATACAACAGTAAAATAATTTCAGCTGTCCATTGAATGTATCTAAAAGTATTTGTCAAAGATGGTAGTCTACAGTGTTTGTGTTCATAAATATTGCATCATAGAGAATATCACCGGTGCCTTATGGAAACATCTACTACAGTGCATAATCTTCATTATCCCAATAAACAACAAAAGATTACACATCATTTATGTAGCGGTTGGAGAAATTATCATTCTATTTCATTCACAGAAGATGTATTCCGTTCCCTGTTGTCTTCCCTCTGTTTTGATGTAATCTAATGAAATCATCAGGAGAATCAATCCCCCTTCCCAGGCCCCAGACAGCCCACTAAGAGCCAGTGTTGAGGATGTGGAGGGCTAGGCACACAGGCATGAGGCATTAGTCATACACTGGCCTCTAATGGTTTACATAGCTAATGATGAAATGAGGATAACAAACAAGTAACCATATAAATGAGTATAAATGAGTTCAGTCTTTCCACTGATGTGGTTTAATAAAGCATCACCAGCAACCGATTGATGTTAATGTCCTGCACAGTGCACATATGCCAGAGTTTTGTTAGAGCATGCATTTAGAGCTTGCCGTGTCGGGCACCCAGAGAACAGCCACATTCTGGTCAGACAAAGTTAGCGCTCTAACCCTGACCCGAACATCTGCCCAATCCCATATGTTAATTATTTTAAGATATGGGGGAAGAAACACAAGAATGAGTAAAGGCATGCATAGGACCCCTTTACAAATAACAACAATACTAATGATAATACTAATAATACTACTATTAACAAAAATGCTAAAACATGAATATTGTGATGGTGAACAAACTGAAGAAGCCAATGAGAAGCGCAAACCGCTGTTGCCATAGTTATGAATATAAACTGAAATACAAAAAGAGATGAATGCAGAGGAACACTAGAAAATGTTGATTTCATCAACATATGAGGGGCAGACAGCAATTGAGGGGTTTATGGGATGTTAAATGAGTTGCGTTTTATGCGGCAAAACCACCACCATCACCGACCCATAAATAAATACCCACAAGCCACAATACCAGTAAACAACAGCCATTACAGACGCCCAGCTTCCTCCTCATATGAAGATATCGGCTGAGGCATCAATCATACAAACGTCAGTGCACACAGCCCACTCGAGCACGGCGGGTCATGCCAGTCATGGGTGGTGGCATAGCAACGTCCTGATTGACACAACCATTACAGCTTGCTACGCCTGTCTAACCTTTCCCACTTTTAATAATGGATTATCCTCAGAGATAGTCACTGAGGAGACGGTGAACAATGCTCTACTGGATTCAAATGAGGGGCTTGGTTGCACACCTTACCCTATTGAATGACAGGCAGGCCTATTTTCCAGTGTGTAACAGACTCTATCTAACTCCCGACTGCTATAGTGTAATTACCAGTGGATTATTGCTGTTGTAAACAAAGAAAAATAAAGATGAGCAGAAAGTTGGTATCTGACAGAGTTGGGACAGGTCTCCCATGCCGATGCAACTAGTGACAAATTACATTGTTTAGTGCTACTCCATGTTCAATCACAAAATACATGCATCGGTGCCCATTAAAGCTATACCTCAGACAAGATGGTTGAATTAAATTATCATTATGAGCTGTGTTTGGGTTGTATGGTGTGACATGTTGTGATGGATGCACTTGTATGCAAAGTCTGCCTGGATCTACAGCTCATTATATCGTGAACAGCACAGTATACAGTCAATATATAGGATGGCATGTTTTCCAAGGTGCATTTTGCCACTGTTACAGAAGCTTGAGTGCAAGGGCAAGAAAACAAATCTGAAAGAAAGTGATAAAAACTCTACTGGTCAAGAGTACTGGTCAAGAGTAGCCTTAGGTACATTCATGACAAAACATATTGCTTTGCTGCCATCGAGAGAAGCCAGGGAAGGGAAATATTGCTAAAACATCCCAGCCCCCATTGAAGTACGGAGGCCTCAACAACTCAATATTGTTTATCATCTGTGTGTTTGTTTCCTTCAGGAACAGAGATAAGAAGCTATCCATCACAGGCCACTGTGTGGGACCTGAAGATTCCATTAGGGGCCGACACAATACATTTGCTGTTTACGTCAAATGGCACACAAAAGCAATGCCCAGGGACCAATTTCCGCCTACCTTCATGAATACAAACCCCATTCATCTTGCTCACTGGGAAGACAGATACTTGGTGGAGGGCCAATAGCAACCTGTCCCTGACAATTAAATACAGCTTAGCACCCCAACAGCGGTGTGTGTGTGCATGTGTGTGAGATGTGTGAGTGCGTGCACAAACAATACAAGCTGCGGGAGGAATTTCCTCCACACTTCCAGTGCGCCATGCACACAAACCTTGAGCAACATTTTACCACCATTACAAAAATATGTTCATGTTGTAATAATAAAATCCATGCAGTCAAGCTTTGCTTTATACACTATACTGAATATTAATAATGATGAGCAAAATGGGCTTTCTTACCAAACCATTTGCTACTATACATGGGCAAGGCCAAAAAAAAAAAAAAGATGCGCAGATTTTGCTGACAGGGTTAATTGCTGGTTGCAACAACATTTGACCAAAATTTTTGCTCAGATATTATGCACACATATACAATACTTAATTACCCTGCCAAATGTTTTTTCAAGAAAGTTACATCATTGTTTAGTACTTGATTATACACACGCATTTACATACACTATCAGTAGTTTCATCTGTCTAAGGGGAGATAACCATTAGCTTGGTCCAAATGGTGCACTGCTTCTCTTGTGAGGAACATCTGTGCCTTCTTAATGCTTTAGAGAGAAAATCAACAGGCATGGACCGTAATATGAGTACAGTATGAATATAAAAAGAATATGTCAATTACTAAAATGCACATTTTGTACAATGTACATTTGGTAAGTTCCTGAGTGATGAATACACAAGTAAATGCAATAATCCACACCAGCAGAATATCCCTCTCTCTCAGGACCCTGGTATCAGGTGGCTCACACCCAAGGCAATTTCCTCAAAGCTCTGCTGCCTGGTTGAAATCAGATGGCTTTCAGCACGAGTGCTTCTCTCACCCTGTTACAGGTTAACTTCAAATTACATCACAGCCTCTTTGATATATCCACATCATGCATGGACTGGTGCTTTCCATAGGCAGGGTTGGGTAGCTTACTTGGTAAATGTAGTCCATTACAGACAGGTACAATTACCAGACTGAAATAATAACCAGTAACATAATTTTTGGTTACTTTTGGATCGTTCTATCTTTGTGGCCGTGTGCTGTGATCAGTGAATTGGGGGATCAGATTAAAGTAGAATTGTTTCATGCATTTTTCTTCTGCAAATGTCCCTTTTAAATTTCACAGTAGTCCAAGAAGTAATCCTACATTTTTTTAAATACCTGTGGTAACTGGTAACTAATAGATGACAGTAATTTTTTTTCCTACCACACTTCTCCGGAGATGGAGAGTGCACACAGGCCTACAGCCTGCGAGGATGTGCATCTGTGCAGAGGGGGGATTGGGGGGGGATGGGGGGGTTATGCAGGGGTGATGGGGTCTGAGCAGGGAAGGGTGTCTGTGCATTAGAACTATATAAATAACGTTTGTTTGTTTGGATGGGGGGCAGGAGGAGTCTGTGCAGGGGCCTCTTAGCAGACAGCAGAATAGCAGACATTAGCCGACTAGCCGTAATGGACATTTGATGTTGTTTCTGTGTGACCACTAAACCCCCTTTCGAATCCTGTAAAAGGTATTCGACTCCAGTCTGTACTGCTTGCAGACAAAAGCTTTTAAGTGTTATTGAGATCCAGGTTTTTTTCCCCTGTTCCTAAGAACTGTTTGTATGTTTACAGTGTAAGATTACAGCCATGTGGAGAACATATGACATTGTTATGGGTAAATAAAAAGGCAAAAAAAAGCACTGTTCCCATCTAAGTGGTTTTGAGTTGCAATGGCTGGTGAATAATACAGATTTGGCGACGCCATCTTATTCTATTAAAGTATGATATTACTTAGCAGTGGATTTAAAATCCAGATTAATTTTGGAGGTCAAGAAAATACAAAAATACAATAATTAATTGTAATTAATTGAACCAGGTTTATTCTAATCATCACAAAAATCTGGGATCTTATTTCTGTTGAATGTCACTACTTATGCTTTGTACATTTTGGATTCTCAGTTTATCACTTTGGATAATTCATCTGCTAAGAAAATGTCATACGCAACTCAGAATTTGAGTTAAAATAGGGAGAGTCAATATGAAAACACAATGAAAGGCCTTACTAATTTATGACGTATTATTTATGACTTATTAATCATGACAAATTCATGTTCAGGGCAGCTTAAAGTGGCCTAAACAAGCAGGCAAACTGTATTTCACTTTGAAATCATTTCTCAGATAAAAATCAATACACTCTCCACAAGAAACAATTCTGTACTTTATGAAATTTATTTAATCGATAGCGCTGTACAAGAAATATAGAGCTGGTTTAGATGCATTTAAGGTTGTGACCTGTTGATGATAGACCAGGGGAAAATGTACTGGAATACTATACATATCTGGTATCAAACACGGTGCTCACAAATACACTAGCGGCTCAAATAAAATAAAACGCACAACAGCACAGAATATGTCCCATAGTTTACTAGGACACCACGAGGAAACATTTGCAATGGTAAATATTAATAAACCCTGGTTATGATATAGTTTCCTATAGGTCATTTTCAGCTATTTAAAAATAAAAAACATATTTCCAGAGCATTGGTGCTAAAACAATGAGTTGAATCAGATCTTAGACAGTCATCGTTTTAGCTCACTCTAAATGAAAGTTAGTAAAAATAAAATAAAAAACATCTAACAGATTAATCTCTCCTCCAGCAACACCAAAAAGGCGTTTCGGAACCCTCTGTGAAGCCAGCGGATCACCGCAAAGACCCCCCCGGTTGTCCTCACTCCTTCCTGCGCTTCTTGTCGTGATAGTCGTCCTTGGAGCGGCCGCTGGTCGAAGGCCTCTTGGAGCCTCCGTGCTGTTTGGCCTCCTCCAAGAACTTGTCCAGGCCGAAGGGATCCTCCTCGAACTGCACGGGCCCCTCCCGTCTCTGGTTGTGGTCGGAACCGGTGAACTCCTTGTCAGGAACGAACCTGGCCGGTGGAGGAGGAGGAGGACAAATGAGAAGAATGAGAAACAAGGATCTAGGGGTGCACAATATATTGACTCAGTTTCTCTATCGCAATATGATATTGAAAATGTGCAATATTCTATTTATTTAGCGGAGAGATGTATCCTTTGGATGTTTGGCTTAGTTGTGTTTGATTTAGACATAAAAGTAAGATGTGTGGCTGAGAAAGATAATGACATAATAGAGACTGAAAAGGAAACATTAATGTCCTAAAACAATGCCTCCTCGGTAGTTTTGAATTACTGTTGTTGTTCACACTTAGGACATACAGATCTAATAACCCTTAATGAATTAGTGATAATTATCTTATATCTTCACAAATAACATTTCAGTTTAACATTTCAAGGGAATGGGGACAAAGTAGTGTGTAGATCTGCAGGAGATGTTTGTGTTGCGTGCCAACAGTTTGACTGTTAAATGGCGCTTGTATAATTGTTAAAAAGCAATTTCACCAGTGAGGTTGTGCTGTTGCAGCAGTTCCAAAGTTGAAGAAAACCGGGCATGCTGATATTCAGCAGCACACTCGAGCACAATGAACGTGAAGCTGATTATTCTTTGCATTAGTTTCGGCAGGGCAGGTAAAATCCACGCCAAACTTTATTTTCTTTACTTTTTCAAAGCAAGCCACCAATTTGATTCATACCCCGATCTCATGACAACTCAACATTGAGCACTTCAAACGTGCAATTTAAGATTTATTATCCGTGGGGAGTGATCTGAACGGGTCACGGATCAACTACGATCCGTTACGCCACTCAATATCGTGCACCCCTACTTGGAACATGTTTGTCTCACTGGTGTTCAGGTCATTTGAACACCAGTTGAAAAGGCTCTGCACAAAAGGAACATGATGGAAAATACTGCCCTTATAATTTCTTAGGTAAATAAGTAACTGATAAGTCACAAGCTAGTGTAATAATCTGTGTGGTCAAGATCACAACATTTTATTTAGTGCATACTCAATCAAATGTAGCGATCTTGATATCACACATTACTGCTAACAAATGGCTATTGAAGAAATGATCCATAATCTTTCCTAACAAATATGCAATCAATGAAAAATACAGCTATATTACGCAGTAGTGGTCAGCATTACCTGTTACTGCGTATGAGCGTGTCAAAGTCGTCAGAATAGGCATCCTTGTCTATGTTCTTGCCGGGCCGGTAGATATTCTGGGCCATGTCCTTGCCGCCGCGGAACGGCTGGTCGTACACGTTATACGTCTCATCCTCGCCACCCGCAAAGCCGCTATCCATACCCTGCAGACAGATACGACAGCTACAGTGACACTGGAGGACGAAGATCTACGGAGTGATGGCGTTATACCCGTGTTCACATAGTGGCTTGCTGCCGTTCATTTAACATATTTAGTTTAGTGACTTTTTACAACTGTAGAATTTTACACTGTATGTATGACTCATTATAAAAATGCAATATTAAATACCAAAATGGTAGTGATAAGGCAGCACATTCACAGATATTCAGGACAAATGGCTAATCTCAATGTCACTCATGTATTCTGGTCACGTCTACCAAATATGCCAGCGTTGTGGCCTACTGGCCTTCATCGGCCCGGGAAAGGTAACGCAGGACATGCCTCTTGCATGTCCTGACATGTGATTGGCCTAACAGGGTCCAATGGTAATTAACTTCATTAACAAAGATCTTTTAAAACACAATGACAACGACTAAGCACAGGCAAAATGGCTTATGACTTTACATTTTTGTAACTGACGATACAGATTTTTTATATACACATTCGGTTGTTTTTATGTATTTTAAAATGTGTTCACTTTGAAAGCATTTGGAAGTAAAATCATCGTTAGTCCAGCAGATGTCCTTCAGTCAGTCACTCGATCACAAACTTATGGCATTGTTTGTTGTGTATTGTGTTTTATTCATTGTTGCTTGCATTGACGTGTACAGCACTTTGGTCAGCATTGGCAGTTTTTAAATGTGCTTTAGAAATAAACTGACTTGACAAACCGCCATGTCTTGTTGTAACAACCATGAAAGCTGATCAGGTATGCACTGCCAATATAGCAGGTAAACATTGTGTGTGTATGTGTGTGTGTGCGTGCATTCTCCAACCTTGCTCTGGTTGAACAGCCTCTGGTCATATTGTGCTTCACTGGAGGCACGAGGGTTGGCCATGCCCAGGGCGATGATCTCACTGACGTCCCTGTCCTGGTCTCTCTGTAACTTGGACCTGGGAATAAACACACAAGTGTGAGGAGGAGCGGTCACTATAGCAACGCAGCGATATATCGGCCGTACATCGATATCCGCCGATATCGGCCTTGTTGACATACGATGACATTCACCGATGGAAGTGACCCGTGTATTTGTTCAATCATTAATAATTGATCATAGATCAATTTTGCTTTGGCTAAATGCAAAAAATTGGAGAGGCTCCAAATGGTGGTACCCAGAGCCATGTAGAAGAGAGTCGCGGCAACATACGTTTTCAACTGCCACATTGTTCACCGAGAACTGAATAATACAGATACATGACAATATGTGAGTAATTAGTAGTGAATAAATGCATCAATTTAAATTTACAATATAATTTACACGGGAACCGTTTTGAGGTTCCACAATCCACAATTGCCGTGAAATAATGGTCCATTGGAGTGAATGGCGTTTACATGATTCTCTTCTACATGGCTCTGGTGGTACCATGGCATGGCCAAGGGGGCAACAGGTGTCCTGCACACGTTACTTTAAATAGAAGTGCAAGAACATATCGGCACGTGCGCGAGTAATTCACAAACATCGGTATCGGCAAAACTTAAATATCAGTATTGACCCAGAATTCGCATCCTTAGTTGACATTCATTATAGTAACACGTTAGTTACATCTTTGATTAAGAAAAAAATATAGACAGGCACACAACTTCTGAAATGCGCCCTGAAGGGTGAATGAGAGAGTGTGGTGACGATTCTAAAGTCCTCCAAATGTGGCCTCATTTCCTATCCTGTAAATCAAAACCCCATTCAGATGTTGACCGTGAATCGTGTTTGCAGAGACACTTAAGGCGCTTCGCCATTGTTGGGAGCTGGTACCAGCAGTGGAAAAGCTCCCTAGAGCGAGTAGAGGCAAGGCGAGCTGGTACCAGCAGACCCTGAATTATATTAACGGACAACAGTACTCCCCCATGTGCTGGAGAGACCGTGTATGTGTGTGTGTGTGTGTGCGTATAACACAATGATCAACGTTATCAGTATTATCACAGTATTGTTAAAATGTGCTGAATAAAAATAAATAAAATAGCACTGACATAAATAGCAAGTAACACAAAACAAATGTGTGTGTTATCTGCTCCGTTTTACCGTGGCTTGTCGTGAAACCGGTAACATCCCTAGTACAGAGTGGACCGCAAGAGTGATCCAGCGTCGATGGCTACGTCTGTGTGTGTGTGTGTGTGTACCTCTTGTCGGGAGCGGCTCGGGAAATGTTCCGGTCGTGCTGCCTCTCTTTCCGTCTGTCATGGCGGATCTCGTCACGATCCCTGACCTCACTGTCCTCCCCACCTGCCGCTGATAGACAGGATGGAGGGGGGGGTGGGGGTGGAGAGAAGAGATCCATGCCCGGGAAAGAGATGGGATAGATGAGGAGGAGGAGGGGAGATGGATGGACAGATGAGACCGGATTGATAGAAGGGAGAGACAGATGGATGGGGGAGACAGTGGGAGACAGTGGTTGGATGGGGGGAGAGAGGATGCATGGCGAGAGATTGACGGGCGAGAGAGTTCAATACACAGCGGACACCATGGCGTTTGAGTTTTCACTTAACATTAAACATTTCCCAAATATTTTGGAGGTAAATGCGATCAGTCAATACCTTGAGACAATTTACGCCAGAGACCAGTTGAACTAGATATGCATTTGAGTAAATATGTCACAATATGCCACCATTATGAGGACGAAGTCAACCCCTAACGTTAGACTGACCTTTGTCCCCGTGACCTTTGATCCCCGCCCTGCGGTCTCGGGCCATCTGGGCCAGCTCCCTGAGCTTCTCCTCCTTCTTCTCCTTCTCCTTCTGGGCCATCTTCTTCTCCACCTGGGCTCGCATCTCCACCGCCTCCCTGGCCTGCAGACACATCCAGCAGCGTCACAGCAAAGACAGTAGAATACAGAGAGAGAGAGAGACGTCATGCATTTCTATGGGAGCAAAAATAGTGGAGGTGCGGGTTGTTAAAGGCCCCCCTTAAGCCACAAACAACATTTTGCATTGACTTTCACGAAGGGCTGGAAATTATAATGTAGTATTCTGGTCTGGGCATCTTCTATACAACTATGGGATCAACCCCTACTAAAAATGCTCATCTAGAAAAAGAATTCTGACCGATAACCTACGTTCGGTAACCGATCGTTATCGGACAATATTCCAAACGGGGATTTCGAACAGCGTGTCTGTGCGGCCAAATGCCGGAGATAATCACAGCGGAGCCGTGCTGATAATTCAGCAAAACAGCATTACAATGTTTAGCTAATACCATTGCACAGCACATTATAATAAGAAATAATACTCTGGCCCTGACCAACAGTTTGACACCACTGTGGTAACATTAACCTGTTATGCCACACTACACCCTATACACTATCATAGGGCTACACAGTAATGGCAGGGTACAAACATTTGCAGATGTATACTAGATAGGACTAACTGCTCTATTGTGTGTGTATCTTATACAGTATAATCTTGTAGATCCTTCCATTTGCTGGTACAATTATTGAATTTCCCTCCAGGAATCAATAAAGTACTATCATCAACCCTCGTCGCAAACCACCTAAAGCACTAAAAAGAGTCAAGTGCCACATCTCCCTCCCGCAACAGATGGGCGTACCTTTCTGTCGGCGATATAGAGGGCCTCGGCCAGCTTGGCGAAGTTCTCGTTGATGTGAACCGTTTGAAGGCCCCTGCCGTCGGCTGCCAAGCGCTTGTCTAGAGGAATGGTGTAGCCCTGGATGAACGCACAGCGGAAGACAAGGGGCACGTGAGCAACACAAAACGTAGCACGGCGAACACAACAACCTCTGACAATGTACTTTTGGATGGAAGACTGAGACGATGACTTACCTTAGCGTTCTTCCAGTTGGAAATGCAGGGGGGAATCTTCCACTCCTGCTGTTCCTTCACTGTCATCTAGAACAACAAAGGGGAGTGTTCAAGCTCCTCTACAGGCGACCTGATTAACGGTGTTATATTGGGAGCGATAAAAACATTAGGATGATCTTGTATCTGGCAAGAGGGAGAGCGTTAGTTGCTGTTCTCTAATGCCTTGGGAACTTTAGAAAGAAACGGTTTCTACTGGTTTTTAAAAAGGTATCGTCAGCTACTGAAAGATAAATGTAAGCTAATAAACTGTCAAATTCACCAAATAGCTCCTGGCATTTTGCTATCTTATCATTCTGTGTGTGCTGAAATAATATCCTGGTACTTCTACACAGCCGTCAATAGGGAAAATAAACAAAATGGCAAACACCACTCACAACAATGTCCATAGCTTCAAAATGCGTTTCAATGTATGGGGTGGAGCTTCTGAGGGAGTTTGTTTTGATTTGAGCTCAACGTTAGCAAGCGTTCTCGCGAATGACAAACCCCGCCTGTAACGTTGATATATTATTAGGACTGCCGAAAACATTAGGATAGGTCTTGTATCTGGCAAGAGGGACACTGTCTCCAATGTCTCCGGAACTGTTCTGTGGTAGAAACATCTCGTGCATTCTGCATCTTCTGTTTGTACCTTTCTGCTTGGAGAGTGCATGACTGGAGCAGGCGGAGACGGAGGACCACGAGGAATCTTCTTGTTGATCCTGGAGGCAAGGAAAAGACACGGCAAATAAACAAACATACATACATTAATCATTACATGGAAAAACATGGACATGTTTTACATCACATTTAGCAGGTGGCAATTATTTTATAAAAAGGTACATCGTGCAGCGGGTCAATGAGAACATCCTGATCTGGCGAGCTACAGCTTCACTTCGCCGCGAGCTGAGGTCCGGAGATCTTGGAAATCGAGGCGATTCAGGCCGGTAAACCTAGTGTCATCAATCAGCGTCGTACTGTTGTACTGCTACGAGCTATGAGCTCAGGTGTGAATACAAGTTGAGTCAAAAACGACTCAATTATACAATATAGCATCGGTTTTATTACAATGTATTAGAAGAGAAAAGGCTTTCCTCGATGGAAAATATGTTTTCACTCTTCTCCTGACTTTTCTACTGCAAGAGTGGATTACAACAGGCTCTGCTGCTGGTTTACAGGTTTGTCCAATCGCATGCATAGTGCCTGCCATTTTGAAACAGTTTCATTGGACGGCTCCCCAGGTGGATGTCTTAACAGACACAGATAACTGATGTCTACAACTGAACAGTGTTGCGGTGCGTACTTGAATCTCGGAGGCTCCATGGGGTCCTTCTGCATCTCCACCATGCGGATGACCCTCTGCTTGGCCCCCGAGTTGAAGGCCACACCTTGCTGGGATGGGGTGTATCTGCGGGGAAAGAGGCACACAGATTATGTAGTCAACAGGTTGCTTAGGAAACTGTAATATCAATGTACTTGTGGCATTCCATCACATTGTGCCATAAAGGCAGTGAATTAAGCATAAAATAGATAGTTTACTATCCATCGTATGGCAAGTACTAGGGCTAGAAACTTTATTTGTATAAATATTAATAATAATATATAAATAAATAAAAATATATTAAAAATAATAACACTGTATAATATAATTTTCTTGTTAAATATGAAAGTGAAGAATGGGAGAGAGACTTTGGTAAGGGTTGGCAAAATAACTAAATACGGATCCGAACCCTGGGCCTCCCAAGGTCGTTAGTATATGAAGAATATATATTAGATATTGTCCAAAACATGTGCGCCATAGATGCGAGCTGGACGCTCTTCATACCTAATATACTGTGCAGGGGCCTGTTTGTCTGCTGCCCTCACGGGCATGGCCGCCGCGATCTTCTGAGACACCTGCTTATCTAACGCAGCACGAGTCTTCTCTGTCAACTGCAGGCAGACACACACACACAGCATTCATGAAACACAATACACACACACTAGCAATGAAAAGGCACTAGTGTGTCGCCAGGTAGCTACTAGCTAGCTAGTCTCGCAGAGCCAGCCGTCAGTTGCCTGACGTCTGGGACACAGCGTTGGCTAACTCCATCAAGACTCCCCTACTTGATAGGAACAGGTATTTGGAAAATACTGAAATGAGTATGCCTCATTAAAGCCAGTGCTAAATTACAAAGTGTTTTGTGAGTGACAACGCGATCAGCCAATGACAATCTACAATCCCACGTCCTGATAGTGATGACAGGGGTGTATGAAGTCGCTTGTGATGAAGTTCTAATAAACACGAAAGCCTGAGACTACTAGCTAGCATGCATACAATTAAAATTAAATATAAAATATACATGTAATAACAATATATATTGATAGAAAGCCAATACTACTATAGAACCACTTCCCACCTCTTTCACAGACTCTTCATCGGGCCTCTGCAGCTCGGGGGCTTCGTCATTCAGAACCTCCTTGGGCAGCAGGTCTGTGTACTTACTAAAGATCACCTGTACAAATGGAGGATAAACAAAATGCTGTTTTCAAACCACGATTACCAATGGGCTCAGCTGGAATTCAAAGATATTCCTATAACAGCATAACACAGAATTATGGACAATTTAAATGTGCTGTGTAGGCAATGTGTAACTGACAGAATGTCAGTTACACATTGCCACACTTTTCCCATTTATACCTTATCTTTGCCCTGTCCTTGTCTGGCTATGGCATCATATTTGATTTTCCCCTCTGCGTCCACCTGCACAGCCAGGGCATTAGAGGTCTTCTTCTTTCTGCCCATCTCCAGAGGAAACTGGGCCGCATGGATCTCAGGAAAAGCACCGCCATCTCCAAAGTCCTACGCACAGAGCACAGGGTAAGATTATATACAAAGAAATCATTTGACTTTCAAACGTCCCTAGTTTTCTCGCAGAACGCTACATCGGCATTGGTACACTTTACATTGAATTGTAACATTAATTATTGTTGGAAAAGAGGGTTAATACAAGTTTAAAGACGGGTCCAGTGATAAAGTAATGTACTATTCGTGAATGTTCTTCTTTACCTCAAGTGCCCGGGGAACAAAGCTCGTTCTGTGCCCATAAGGTGGTGGTTCTCTGCGCGATGATACCAGTGCGGTGGAAAAGGACTTTTGGGCCCGTAGTTTCTCCTCCGCCTCCAACTGGTCCTGAGACAGCTGGGTCGGCGCCGGTAAGAAACTGTGAAACACACAGGATTTTAAATACTGTATTACGCTGTGTTTACGTGGCTATTAGCTAGGCTGGTTGGTGAATGAACAGTGAATGTGCTACGGTAGGGAAAGAACTGGGCTAGCTATTGATTTGGATATTTGCTAGCCATAATCCCTGCTATTATTGCTTCCAGATGCAGATACGTTGACTACAAACGTATTACGTTTGAGCCGGTGGGAACAAATTCAATCAGAAGCATGCAGCCGTTTCGGCTAAATGGCTAACCCAAAGCAACGTTAACCCAATGCTCGTCGGCTAGCGTTATTAGCACTGACTGAGCTAGCAAACCATCGCATAAATAACTGGTATTTACGCACTGATTTATTTATTTACAAATGGGGCTGTTTTATGTTTAAGAATAATAGCATACATCATAAGACATAATTGATAATAATTCAGCTATCTCAAATATTCAGTTATAAACTACAAATAAGGCCTCGCACACAACTTACCTAGTAAGAGACATTTTCCCCTTTCTTCCTTAGCAAGCAACTGAGCATGCGCGCTAGTCAAAAAACAGTGCATAGACCACACGTTGAAAAGATCAGCAAGTTGACAGTACAGTTACATGCATCAATACCAGGACTATTTAAAAATAAATGAATATATAAAAGTATAAATAGACAAGTATAAATAATCAAATAAATATAAAAATAATTGAGAAAATAATTACATTTGTGTATTATAAAAGGCTATTTCTGTATTTTTACATGTATTTATTTATTTATTTGTGCATTTCTACATTTATTTAATTATTTTACATACATTTATTCATTCTTAAATGTATTTATTTATACATTATTTAATTTAATTATTTATTTCTGTATTTCTAAATGTATTTATTTATTTATTTCCGTATTTCCACATTTAAGTAATGTATCACTTTTCATCAATTTTTGGAGTAGAGAAGTTTGAAAGTCTGGGTTGTGGTACAGGGCCAAAGTAAACACTGTTGTTTAAAACATTTACAAAAATGTGTTGGTGTGATAAATAATAAGACATTTTGTAATAAAGTATTTCTAACATGAATTTATAACCTGGAGAAATGAAAAATACCAAAGTTCGATCACAGTAAATAGCTTTTCAAAGAACAATGTTTAGGCATGAAGTAATGGAAAGTAATAGATTATAATTATAGTCTGGCAACTAGTAATTGTAATGCAATATGTTAAAAAAGTGTATATATAT
>JAODLL010049082.1:0-19645 GCA_026546735.1 Forbesichthys agassizii
TGTCTAATATACATCAATAAATACACTGTACACACACACACACACACACACACACACATATATATATACATATATATATATATATATATATATATATATATATATATACTGTCTATATAGTGTATATACAGTATAATGTATGTACATAGAGTCAAGTGTGTGTGTGTGTGTGTGTGCGTGTGCGTGTGTGTGCTTGCATGCGAGCACGTGCATATACAGTATCACCTGCATCATTGTGGAATCCCTACAACTGTTATAGAACACATAAGCAACAATAAAACTATTCAGTCTTTAAATTGTGCGTTCACATTTTGCATTGAAACTCGTTTATGTATTCCTGACATGCAGCACGCACATTATAGCTGTTGTCTTCCTCTGCTAATGGAGATGCATTCTGTCATGCCTTCTTTCACTACAGGAAATGAAAACATTGAATCCACGAATCAGTCAAGCAAACTTGAATTCATTTAAAACTCACTGATTGTAGTGAATTTGGTTAAAAAAATATTGTTGTTTTGTGTTGCTTCAGGCCATTAGCCATAAGTTATGCCTAATTTACCAATACTAATAAACATATACTAATTAACATACAAGGCAGAGATAAAGATACATAGAAAATGACACAATAATAATATGTAATAATAGTATATGATATAGCATGTATTGCATACATTGTATCAGCTGTATCACCTAATTACTAAAAAATAATGTAGAGTAAAATAAACATGTTGATCCTTTATAACAGAGTACAATCATGAGTTAAAAGATATAGCTACTGTTTATGTTCATCTTACCAATATTGATGATCAGCAATGGTGTCTAGTGGTTGAGAAAAATAAAAGTTCAGATTTAGAGGGTGATGTTTAGCCTCCTAATTTTCCCTGCAGGCGCCAAGTGAGATATGATATGAAGCAAGGCTAGGCTGTTGATTTAGTGTTCCATATTAGCTGGAAATTGGGGCATTAATGAATCCTCACTGGGAGAATATGAGCTCTAGAGACATTATTGAGATTCAGCAGCAGCAACTCAACTCATCTGCTTATCAATCTGCTCTATAATGAAATAGCACAGTGGGACCCTCTCATTCCATCGCAGAACACACAAAGAAATGTAACCTTTACAACGTCGAGATTTAATTTACTTGATCCCTGGCTCTAATTGGAAATAAATTGTGGGTCCCCTCAAGCAACTTCCTGAAAGTCTTTAATTTTCCCTTCTCGCAACCATTGTCTAGCGTTTTTTTTTTTTTTTTTGCTTTGAATTGCATGATATGGTCATTCTTGTTTTGAGAAATGTGTTCAATCTGACATCCCTGTTAACTACATTGTTCCTGATGATAGGGTGACGGTTATGTGAGCAATCATTAACTGTGACTGAACACATTGTGTAAAGGTTAATAGTTAAATAAAAATAGAACATGACAAAATAGTTATGAGAAGCAATATTTAACTCGCCTCGCAAGTCCATCATAATATCACAATCTTAAATGTTCACTTCGCCGTGAGAATCAGTCTGGAGACCTTGGAAATCGAGGTGATGCAGGCCGGGAAACCTAGTGTGTTGCCTATCAGCGTCCCAGTTTAGCTATGGGCGTGGTTTAGGTGTGACGTAGGCTACATGGAAAAAGCTTGAGTTGAAAACGCCCAGAGATAATACAATAAAGCTTCAGTTTTATTAGAATGTATTCGAAGAGCAAAGGCTTTTCTCAGTGGAAAATATGTTTTCACTCTTCTCCCGACTTTTCTACTGCAAGAGTGGATAACAACAGACTGCTGGTTCACAGGTTTGTCCAATCACATGCAAAGTATGTTTTTGAAAGCACCTGCCCTCTTGAACCCGTTTCAGTGGACAACTCCCCATATGGATGTGTCTTAATAAACACAGATATCTGGTCTTGACATGTTAATATTTAATTAATAGCAGAACAGTCTGAATTGTAAATCAAATAATGAATCTTCCCTATTATTATAATAATTATTATCTTTGAGTCATACTGTATTTAAAGGCACAAAAACAATTTTAAGGCATCAGGTTTAATTTTTAAAACTCCATTGTTCCATTTATTGGTATTTTACCTAGTGCTACCACTGATGTTAGTTTACTGCATAAGGTAATTTACACTGGTGCACACTTCTAGTAAAAGGCAGTTCGGCTGTAATAGATAATCCCATCCTAAACACTAAAGGCCGCCGCCCACTGGCCGTGTCGTTTGGAGGCGCGTCAAGGAATGTAACGTTCGAAATGTAAAATCAAATTGAGGGAGGAGCTCAGAAACCTGCAGATATTCAATGCATGTTTATGGCTTGACGCCCAAGAAATAGAACCGCGCTCTAAACCTTGGCGTCGCTTCGCGTCAGACGCTGCCAGTGGGCGTTGCCCTGTTAAAAAGAACTTGTTCTAAAACTCAGACGTCTCTCGACGCTCGTCGACGCCTTCAGTGGGCGTTGGGTTTAAGGTTCATTGTTTTTGACCATTTTCCTGTAGCTTCATGTACAGAACAGGCTTGTGATTGGTGTTGCCATTCAAGCACATCATTAATCTCCATGTTGCTACTGCGCTGGACTGGCACAGAACTCTGCAGTCTTGATCAATCACCGGTATAGCTCCAAGCACATACTGCACCAAATGATTTTGAACAAAACATAGCCACCTTTGAGACTGAGATCAATGGAGCTCTTGACCCACCCTCAACCGCCTCCCAACTGAAGTCTTAAAGACATGGAACCAGTACATCCTCTGGGGACAAGTCAACGAGTACATGCTGTTATTTTGCAATTTGGTAATGTGTTTTTTTCTCTGAAAAATAAACAGCATTGTGTTAACAGAGCCACGAGATATGGAAAGTTTTCTGTAGAAACACATTTTTAATCTAGACCTATTAGTCTACGGTTATGTTTTTCATTTAGGTTAGCCATCTCAATAGGCAGGAAAGGCATTACATCAGCCATCAATTCCACTAGGAGTCTAACAGCTGAAGATTCTTATTTTCTATATAAAACACAATAGACTGAAAAAACTGTGACCCTACAGTCAGAATTTCACATGAATTACATGTGATTCATTATCTTTAATTAAAGACAATATTGAGAGCCCAAATGGTGTAACTGGTGGACCTGTTAAATACACACCAGCCTGAGCATATAGCCAACCTAAATCCACTGGTTTGCGTAACGTTTGCGAGTCAACCCAGCTGTCAGTTCGCAATCAACCACCTGTAATCATATGACGTAATAACAGCACTTGTGATTAAGACGAGCTGATAGACATGGATCCTCTAATGAAATAAATATGTTGCGAACAATATAAAAAAAAACAGATGATAGATAATACAGTACCGTTGATATGGAAATAACAGAAGAACCGCTGCAAGTGTATCAATCAGAGACAGGAGAGAAGGAGGGCTGGGGAACGAGAGACACATGAGAGTCCCTGTAGGCCGTGGAGAGCGAGAGCTAATAATCAGTTTGTACTTTGCTGATTACAGACTAATCATGGCCCAAACACAGAGCCGGTGCCCCGGAATATATTTACGGATGCAGCACACCCCTGTTCCGTTTCTTCTTCTTTGTCACGTGAGAAGCAATCTGCTGAGGGAATAAAATGAAATCAATGCCTATTATCTATTAAGAAGATTCCCTGGGGTTCAATGGGTGGTAATGTTTATGCTATCCGGGGACCTAGTTTGCATCTCAATGTGCGCACATGAACACAAGTGTAAACACCAAAGCAAAAGACTAAAACAAATACAAATGAGACGATGCACATTTTAATCAGGCCTTTCTCTGCATTGGTTATGGGAAATTATTATTATTCAAACCTCTGCTTCGAAGAGCGGTTATTAACATGATCCACTAGAGTGATTGCGTGAGATTTATTTTGTCTCAGCTCTGTCTTAAAAATCAATGGACAGTTGCATGGGGAGGGGTAGGGAAGGGTGTGACCCTGTGAGAGTGGTATGGGGAGGAGTGGAGAGGAGTGGAGAGGATCACCAGCCACCTCAGAAAACGAAATCAACCATGAATTCCAGACACATATTGAGGAGTGTTCCTTAAGAGGAAAATAACCCTCTAAAGATTCAAAATATAGAACAGCAACTTTAAGGCATGACTAAATGACCAACTCTTAGCCGATTCATTACTGTTTTACCTGTAACCTGCAGCTAGGTGCTATCTTAATGTCAGTGTGAAACTCTGAAGAGATCTCAGGTTCTTCATCACAGAATCATGCATCTCCCATTCATTAGCCACATAGAGAACACTGGCGCATGGGAAATTGAGCCGAACTAATTACAACTTAAACGAAACCATAATTGGACATTTTGCGCTTGTCATACGATGAGAGACAGATGGGTTTGTAATTGCATTACAAGTCTGACATCATGGCGGGGAGCTATACAGAACGCCACCCGTGCCCTTCATGGAAGTGGTCCACATTCAAAGACAATTCCTCCTTGATTTCCTCAATCACACTGGCAGTGCTGACAATAGTCAACCAACATGTTACCTGCGTGATAGTAATGTATGTAAAATTATTTTGAAACAATGTTGTTGAATATAAATCTCTATGGTGTACGGTACATTACTCCCTTATGTTCTAGCTGTATGATAAAAAGCATGCGGTAAGGGTAAGCAGGGTGTTATATGTAAAATGTCAACTCTTGAGGGAACCATGCCTGGGTGATTGAAGGATGAGCTCACATAAATCAGTTGTCTCTGCTGTGATGGAGTTTTATAGGCCGTAGATTGTCAGCTTGCCAATCCACATGCCTCAGGCGTAGGCCCTGTAAGGATTTGTATTAGGTCAGTACGGCCTACACCAGGCAAATTATAAGTAAAGTGTTGCAGGAGCCTTTCAACAGCAACTCAATAAAACACTTCACTTCTCCTATCTTCACTATTTAAACCTAAGGGAAAATATGTCCAGGGTGCCACAAGGTGGTTTCTCCTGCAATTTTTTCCCACTCCGCTTAGAGTGCACACTTAAGAGATTTGTCATAGAATGGCAAAGCACATTTACGTGTCTGAAGGGAAAATGCCAAGAGTGACTGACACTTTCTGTATATACGAGGCAATGTTGACCTGTCTGCTTTTCCACAGTAAGGTGACGCTAATCTAGGTTTGTACGATATAAATGTTTTCCATAGTCCAGTAGATGAACTGGTAACTCATTTTGGTTTTTAATGTCCTGACAATTATTGTAGCCTGCAAACCTTCATCTTAACAATTGCTTATGGAGGAATATGGCTACATTTGCCATTTAGAAAGACATACGAGTGTTGTAGCTTCTATGGCTGCCAGCATCACCATAGCAACCAACTATTCATGTCTGCAGTCTGAGTTGGCATACAGTCAGGTCCACAACTACAAATCCGGATTTGAGAGCGATGTTAATGATAAACATCTGGCTATTTAGGCCCTTTTGTTCTGTTCTGTATCTGTTAATCTAACATAGAACAATGGACACTGCTAAACGCTACATAGCCAATGGTTTACAAGGCAAGGTTTGAACAAGACCTTTTTCATTCGGAATTACTACAGAATAATTCAACTACCATATTTGTTTCAATTTTAAAACCCAGAATTGTTGCATTAAACTGACATTAAGAGCTGAGTTTGGATTGTATGATCACTTTTAGATTGAATTAACCAAATCGCTGCTTTTCTCATAAAAGTTTCTGCTTCTATGTTGTTACACAATACTAGAGATTTGCTCTCATCACCAAACATTTTAACATGGTGTATTTCTCTAACCAACTTGTAAAAAACAACAACAGTAGCAAAACCTAGTTTGGAGGGGGTGCGTAAACTGTGTGCGTGTTTTGTTCTACAGACAGTATCAGCAGAAATACCTGACCTTTGCTCTTCATAACCTCCCCAGGAGTGATTGACTCATCCAATCCCTATGAAGTACATTCATATTAATTTAGGTTCAATGCAGGTGAAGGGCTCGTTGTGGGGCTTTATTGGAGGATCAGGAAATCCTGTTGAGATCAAAATGAAAATGCTAAACCCCCAAACTTCAATTGAAGTTTGATATTATCCTCTGGCAAACATGAGTGGATTTGGTTTTAATAGCTGCCATTAATCCCCGCGTTGCGGTTTAACTCAAAGAACTGCAGGTCAGCTATGAAAAACTAGAAAATATTATTATGTTATCCTGAAATTTTTGATCCCAAGAGAGTCATGTGCTATGAGGAAAAATGAACAGCCCAAATTCCCATTCGGAATTACATTCTATTCCTTTGTATACAAATCGGCTTACTCATTGTTTTGACAGATTGCACAACAATGCTGTATAAATTCATCCCGGGCTTTAGCCACCATGCTGGGATATCTATTGGTAGCGTAGCGGAGGTTAAAAAATTGGTTCCTGTGTGCAAACACATGCATATGCAAGTACGGCCAACAGACATGTGAATGCAAAGGCACACACGCACGCGCGCACACACACACACACACACACACGCACGCACATACACACACACACACACTGGCATGAGCACAGGAGCTCTCAAACCCATTAGTATAACAATTATATGCATGCTTTGCCCTGTCTTTGAGATTACCATTTCATTGAAAATTAAAACCAGCACATCCAAAACAACAACAACAGGAGGAGGAGAGCACACTATCACCAGCATTAGCCTATTACAAATGAAAGATGTACAAGCCAAATTGTTATTTATTATCCTATGACCACGTAAACACAGCGCTATGCCAGCTTTGTGGCTGGTTAGTGGTTACAGACCATCAACCAGTAAATACATGGAGCCATCGAGGCGCCTGCAGTTGGAGTGGCTCTACCTCTGTATACGTTTGCTTGAACCAAACAGCCATCTCTGTGATAAAGCAGTGGCAGCGTGATCTTTACCCATGGGCAGAATATCGTCTTGAACGGGCACGCATTGATGAGCGATACATTTCATACCTAGGAGAGGTTCAGATTAGGTACAACTACGAAAGGTACCATTGGAAAATAATGATTTAATATGTTAATGTAGTGGACAATAACCCATGTTCAAATTTGGTGTCAAACAGTATTATTAAATAATATATTTTAAACATTTTCATTCAATAGCATAAAATAACGAGCAGTACTGTGTATAAACTATGTTTGTGTGTGTGTGTGTATGCGCGTGTGCATATATATTCCTCCTGTGTATGAGTTGTGTGTTAGTGTGTGGATGCGTGCCTGTGTGTTCCGATTGGATTTATGAATACCAAAACATCTCTCACTCTGTTATGGACAAAGTTAGTGCCACAATCCAGAGGGAGATGGAGAGAAAACCAGGCAATTATCAATCAAGGCAGCAGATTGGAGCATTTAAAACGACTCATTCATACAAAGATTTGTGGCAGCATTTCACTGCCTCTGATTAGAATCCCCGAATTGTAAATTGTGGCTAATTAGGCTGTCATGGATTCATTAAGGGCTTCAGCAACTCAGCTCTCTCTCACCTGCATGTATATTAAAACTCATTAGCCCCCTTGTCTGACACACCACTTGCATTAATTGCCATTGATGCCCTGGCCCTCCACACAGGAGCCTTTTCATGCTTCCCTGCACAGCACAGTTAGCAACACTAAAGTCCTTCGGGTGTAACCATTTCTCTCCTTCGCATGCTTCTTGTTATCAGCAGAATGGAAGAGGGAATCTCACACCTTTGACATGGCTAAGTTCATCATGGTGCAACATTATAGGCTTCGGCCATTGCCTCCTACCACAGAACACACTGACATATACTGTAACAGGAGCGAGACGTTTCTGGCTAGGTTATTAAAACCACTTTAACTGCTGCTTTACTCCACTATTCTCTGTAATGCCTGAAGAAAAGCACTTGTATTAAAAGAGAACCTGAATCTGATCATCTGAGCAACATAAACTGCCACAAAAATAGAAAGATTTGGAGCCCCAACACAGTAAACTGCTTTGGATGGCATAGAAAATAACAATGTTTAGCCATGAAGTAATCTAAAAGTAATGGAAAGATTGTTAGCAAATTTAGGTAATATAAAAATGATGTTACTGATTATAGTTTTAGTCTGGTAACTAGTAACTAATTCATTACATTTATTAAAATAATTGTGATGTTTGATGCTCGTTGTTAGGCCGAAAGTTCTGGCGGGAAAAAGCAGGACAAACAGGAAAAAGGTAAGTTAATGTGGGATGGAGGTGTTAGGTATGTACGGGTTCCCGTTATTCTTTACTCAAACAGTGTTGGTGCCGCTTTTACTGATGGTAGTTCCTCTCAAACCAAACAATTTCACAAATCGATGATAATCCGTTCATAGGTATCATGCTTACAACAGTCAGCATTCACAGTCTAAAATGTATGATAATATATATAATCTAGGTAAACTAAATACTAAAGACTGTTATAAATCTTGCTTCTTAAGGTTCATCCATCCATCCATCCTCATCTGCTTATCCTTAGTCGGGTCGCAGGGGCAGCAGCTTCAGCAGGGGACCCCAAACTTCTCTCTCCCGAGCCACATTAACCAGCTCCTCTCACCCCCCAGTCAGAGGGGCATCCAAGGCATTCCCAGGCCAATGTGGAGATAATATTTCTCCACATATTCCTGGGTCTTCCCCGAGGTCTCCTCGCAGATGGACGTGTCTGGAACACCTCGGGTGTTCCATGCACGTCCACCTAGAGATGTCCAGGTGGCATCCTTACCAGATGCCCGTACCACCTCAACTGGCTCCTTTCGACGCAAAGGAGCAGCGACTCTACTCTGAGTTCTTCACGGATTGCAGAGCATCTCACCACATCTATAAGGTAGATGCCCGCCACCATCCTGAAAAAAAACTATTTTGGTCACTTGTACCCATTTTTTTTGCCCGGTAAAACTAGGCAACTAGGCTTAATCAGTTACTTTTCAACCCTGACTATACTGTAGCATGTCTAACCTAACCTGCCTGAATTAATTGGTCCCCATCACAGTAAAGAATCTTGGTTTACATTGTTCAAAAGAGATACCTTAACTATTAAATGGTTTGCTGATGGCATATCTCCTGTTGGAAGAAAGGGAATTGTTCCAATAGCCAATGGTGGTTTTGGTATAGTACACACAATCCACCCCTGCCACATTCTACAGATCTACAGATCATTTAATTGGATGTAAATATTAGAACATTTCAACAAAGTGGAGTCATGAGCATTTTGCCTCAACACCTGATGTGGTTTCACTGTGACTTTAAAACAGGGACATGGATTTTACTTGATGAATGATGTAGCTCTCAATAACAGCTCTCACATGAGGCCACTGACAAATGTACTGGCCAAAAGTAACAATGTTCTAGGTTCTTGAAAATGTACGCAACCTTTCCTGTCCCGTTTTCCAATAATGCCGCTATTTACCCCATGGCATAAAGAAGTGATCTCTTTTACACAATATCTGTGCTCAGAATTTGTACGTAATGTTTCAGAATACAGAGATCTTCTGATTAGCATAGGATGCCCTAAGGGTGCCTGTATGTTGCTCAGCAAATAGCAACGGTGCTCTGGTATGTAATTAATGCAGTCTGTCTCATAGGTCCTCTAGTGTCTCAATACCCCATGCAGACTGTCTCCTATAGGTCCATCTGCCCTAGTCTGGCCCAGATGAATAACCCTCCTTCTAATTGGTTTAGTTGTTGACAGCTATGGAGCGCGGATTGCCTGATGATACAGCCTGTTAAACTACGGCCATCAGTCAACACTATAGCATTCAGAGCCTCTTTGTGTGTGTGTGTCTGTTTGTTTTTGCAAGTGAGATATCAGTATATCCAATATACAGCATCTGAGAACAAAGTGTCTCAGTGCATTGTGTGTGTGTGTGTGTGTCTGTGCGTCTGTGTGTGTTGGAGGGGGGATTGCTATCTATAAATGATGTTCATCAAAACAGCACAAATACATTCTGAACTATTTCACAAGCTGAAGCGCTTTGCATGTACACAGAAGGCAGGGTATGCAACATGGGAGATTTGAGCAGATGTCCCTTTAAATAAAACTAGCAATGGGCTTTCCCCCCATACAGCTTTAAGTGCTCCTTTTGACAAATGCAATTCAGAACATTCCAGAACATTCACCGGAGCACATTCAACTAGGCTTATCACACACACACACACACACACATACACACTGCAACCCAATGTCACACAGTATCTGGTCCATTGGTATGTGAACATATATTCAGAAGGTGGACTCTATAGATTAATATCAGAATAAATAGAATGAATAGAATGTTTTTAGCCACAACCATCATTTTAGCTCAACTGCTGTATCACTGGGTGTAGGTCTAATAAGTTACACAGACAGAATTCTGCCTGCAGGCGAAGGACCCCAACACTGGCACCATTCTAGTCATCAGGCATTTCTTGCCTAATGACAGAAATTCCACCCCATGTAGATGAAGCACATCAGTATCTCAACAACATTTTTGTTCCACACCATTAATTTGCAGAAGCTTCCTTAGCGGGAAAAACAAAATTGCATTAATTAGGAAGATGTAGGAAACCAAGTTGAGGAATTAATAAAACTGTGTTGCCGTTAATGGACACAAAACAAATGATGCCATTATTCTTTAAAGGCAAGACTGGCTCAGTGCAGCCGCGCTCATTTCTGACTCAATTACAGCATAGGGAGCACTTCCCTACCTTTCTGAAATGAGGTTTTGATGAGAAAATTTAATTAGGAATTATAGCCCGGCGAGAAATAGAGAGAAAACCAAGAGCTTCTCATTTCTTTTCTTTTTTGTGAGCGTTTTTTTATCCTATCGTGGTTTTGTTGTGTGGCATCTCTCCTGGAAAGCAGCTACTGTTGTGAAACCAAAACCCAACAGAACTCTTGTGAGGAAAATGATGATCATTATGGTGATTACATAGTGATTTGTGATCTCGGTCAGTCCTTCGAAAGCGTTTAAAGTAAAGTCAGCACATTTTTTAAATTGTCCAATTCAGCAAATTTCTACTTAACCTGAGATGTCATATGGATTGAAGTTCATCTGGGGACCTCTTCATCAAACCTGTTTTAACTTTCAAAAGTTATTTTCAAGTAGACTTTGCTGTTGTCAATTTGTCATACATCCTAAACCATGCCCGTAGCTGTCAGCCTATTGGTAAGTGCAGTTGTTCTCGGTCTAGTCGCAAGGATTTCAAGCAATCCATACTGATTCATGCAGCAACGTCAAACTGAAGCTTGCGAGATCTGGATGTCAAGGCTACTCACGGTGCTGAGTAGATGTGCTTTTGTTTTGATTGAGTTCAAATATCAACAAGCTTTCTCCAGAATGACTGACTATACCTTTAAGTTCATGGCATAAATGGTATGTTATGTGACATTGACGAGTCCAGCTCTTCTCCAAAAGTTTTCAACTGAAAGTGCTGGGAGTGCAGCGATAAAATATAGTGTGCACTCCCGCCGTTTATGCACTGAGAGCGCTCAGCGCTGTAAGTACTGAACTCCATAGGGATTTGTATTGAAAATAGGCACTCTCTGCGGTAAAAATGTGCTTGGTGGACACATGCTCAACATAGCTGTCCCCAGGTGTATGGGGACAGAGTTTCAAACCAAAACAACAAGCACTTCTATAGTGCTGGTTTCAGCCACAAGTGTATTGGACCTTTCCAACCTGTCAATAACGCATAGAATATTAAGTAGCCAATCAGATACGTTAGGTCGCCACGGGGTAGCATTTACTGTCCATTTTCACCGGTCACTGACATTTTTTGCAAGGAGCACACAACAATTGTATTAAGAATATGAGAGAGAATCAGCGCATCCCACAAGCCTTTAGCAACAGTAACCAATGGCTACAAGAATTTCACAAAGCATGTAAATGAAAACTAGGTAAACTTTTTAAAATAAATATTAATAATATTATTATTATTATTATTATTATTAGTATAATTGTAATAATAATAGTAAATATTAATATTATTATTATTAATAGTATTATTATTATTATTATTAATATAAATATAAATCTCATTATTTATATTAGTATAATTGTAATAATAATAATTATTATTATATTAATATGAGGTCATCAGATGACTGCTTAAGGAACCTTGACCCCCCTACTTTGCTATGCACCACTGCACTAACAGCAGTGGTGCATAGCAAAGCATTTCTGCTTCCGTCCTCCTAACCCATCCAACACACACCATGAGTGGAGCAGCCTACAGCCAGAGATAATGCCTCGCCAGTGTGTTCACGGCTGTAAGGGTTGATATGACCATCATAGCCCCAGAGCAGACATACTACAGGTCCTGGGACTCATACTGTAACATTAGGTAGAAGAGGCTCGGTACACAGCTCTCCCTGGGCTGAGGCTGGTGGAGGGGATGGAGGGGACTGGGGGGGGGGGGGGGGGGGGTCGGGTGGGGATGATGAGTCAGAGACGGGCACCATACCTGAGGACAGGGAAACCTTCCACTAATCTACTAAGAGAGAAAATTGTGAAGCTCACTTTAAGACCTAACCCATGAAATTAACACCTCCAGCTCTCTTTTCTGCTACCAAGAGTGATTTCACAGGACAGACAGCTTCTTTGAAACTTTTTAAAGTGAGAGCGGTGCTGACTTGATTTAAGGATTCACCCCGTGTGCCTTCTTTCCAGCCGGGGGAAATGGTCAAAAATGTGCAAAAACATTAAGATGAACCAATTCAATTGTTTACAACAAATCAAGCATCAACATATAGACTCAAAAAGTACTCTCAAAATATTTAGTAAATATACACCCTAGAGAAGTAGAACAAGTCAGACACTGGGTTTTCTGTTTGTCTCCTTTTCTAACCCTTACAGTAACACAACCCTGCGTGTTTGTTGTTCTGACTGTAAAGAGCCTCCTAATTCGCTGAATAATTTACTTTAGCATCACACTGAACCTACAAACCCATCATTGACAGAGGCTGCAGCAACACATATTCTCAAAGATTCTACAGTATGCAGAAATCAACCGGCACACTTCACAAGGTCTGGCCATACTTTCAGTAACACTGAGCAGCAATTAGCATGACAATGACATCATTAATGGATCCTAAATCTGTCTGATTGCTTAATTAGGAACAGCAGAGCGAGGGTGAGGGCTAAATAAAGAGGCGCATGTCAATATAGGCTCGGGAACTCTGGCGTACCAATCAAAGGTTTGTCACGTGGCACATTTTAAAACAGTCGCTCACACTTTCAACCATGGCCAACCCACAGCTCATTATTCTGCTACTGGAAATTGCAGCCGTCTTGAACAGAATTTCAATTATGCACTTCTTAAAACACTCACTGGATTAAAGATGTTACAAAAGGCCACTCATTGCAATCAGGCAAACTGATTAGGTTTTCATATAGAGGATAAAAGCTGCTTTCAAATACACTGGCGTTTCATTTTATTATTATTTTTTTCATAAGGAAAGGCTGGCCCTTTTGTATTCTACAGTAGATTTAGGTGTGGCTGTTCCCATGTTTTTCACAAAGGTGAATCTCAATAAAGGAACAATAAGGGGAAAAAAGTTCCTGGCTCCCAGAATCCCTGTACGCACATTCACTGTAAAACACTGGTGATGTTCTAACTGTACGCATCACAAAATGTACCCACAATGCATCCTGACATATCCCTGACATTTGTGTTTTGCAAAAGGTCCTCATTTAAATATTTGGCAATAGTGGGTCACAGAATGCCACTGCTCTCTGGCGAGGACAATATGACATGCAATTTAATGATATTTCATGATACAGCCAATTAAAAATAATGATGTTGGATTAACGTCTGTGGTCGCTCTGGGAACACCCACCATCACTTAAAAAGGAACATGATTAGAATTCATCAAAAGCGCAAATCCTAGCTGGGCAGCAGCACAACAAAGGAGCAGACCTGGTGTCATTATGTGATATTTTAGCACTTGTTTCCCCTAGTCTAGGCTTCTGTTGTTCAACTCTTTGATTCAAATGCTCTATAAATACTGAAAGCTGTGAAGCAGATAACGGCATCCTTTTTTCTCTCTCTCTTGCTCTCGTGTTCTTTTTTTTTTTTTACAGCAGGTCACACACTGCCGGCTGGAATTATTTACAACAGAATACCCAGAGAGAATACTCCTATTCTGGCCACAGGCCCTAGTGTGCTCGTATCTCTACTGTTGCAGTGCTATAGTGTTGTCATAAAGTGTGTCAATGGCTAGCCACCTCCACAACGCGGCCCTGGCCTGTCTTGGCAGCACCGGCGTGAGTTTATGGCTGCTGCCGCCCACAGCTTTGACACTGAAACACACCTGACAAAGCCACGGACCCGCTGACTGATTGTTCTCAGGTGTAGGAGAGAAAAATCCGTCAACGTTGCAGAGTTGTTGATCAGTTGGAAAATAATGTGCAACTGTCAAGCGCTGGCTTATGGCTCATATGGTTTGTGGTTTCCGGTGCCAGAATAGGTGCTGCTATATATTTCTCTGTCCTTGCTGAGTCATAACTCATTGCAGTGTGAACATATAATACCACTACACTGTATAAAATATATCATATACATACTGTATGTGTACATTTAAAATAAATTTTATCATTTAAAAGTTAGTTATGTTTGACATTTTCTAATATTACAACATAAATGGCTGCAAACTGTTGCCCGTAACAGCTTTACTATATTCCTCTATAGATTATGCCTTTTTGTGTTGGCCAATAGACGGACAATATTCATGTTGGCCATACTGTATGGACAGACAGATACCAAATGTAGCAGACTCTAGCTCTTCATGATCCTGCTCCATGCTCTCCGTTTGCAGGGGTGAGGGCTGCTAATGTGTTTCCTGATGCTATCTGTGTTATTAGGGGTTTTGTTGCTTGATAAACACCTCAACGTGTACAGTATTATTCCCCCTGTTTACTGTGCTATTAGTTTTATGTGCTGGAAAATAGCATTATGTGTTATTGAGCTAGAGGGCGATGGCTGTTCCGGGCAACAATTTAATTTAAAAACAGACTCTTGTGTAAATCTGGCTACAGAACTCAGCTGTTGGTATTTCAACATAAACAGGGAGCTTTGGCTTTAGGAGGCTTGCAGAGAACAATGTGAGCCTTTGATAATATAGAGGAGGGTAGAGGGGCACATCAGCCATTATGGGAAGGTGGAGGAACATCTACACTTTGAGTTTAATTCAAAAACATGTTTCCATTAAAGTCTAGTCTTGTGTCATCCTCTTGTGTCATCCTTGTGAATCCGTGTGTACTTTATTTGCAGTGTTCAGCCTTTACTTTAAAGTTATAGTAAGTGGTTGTAGTGTACGCTAATAGACATTTAGTCAAATGTCACCAATTATCTCCTCGCGATCTGCTAGCTTGTCATTCTCTATGCGTGCTGGAAAGAGAATCCGGTACTTACATGCACAGCCCTGCCTCGGTACATAGGAACACACAGTGGTGTAGGCAACACACAACAGCAATACCCTAGCCTTCTCAATGCATTTCCAATGTGCGAGGGAGCACCCTATGGCAGGGGTAGGGAACCCTGGTCCTGGAGAGCCGCAGCCCTGCATGTTTTAGATGACTCCCTGCTCCAACACACCTGATTCTAATGAATGGGTCGTTATCAGGCTTCTAACACACATACTAACTTTGTTCATTAGAATCAGGTGTGTTGAAGCAGGGAGACATCTAAAACATCTCCAGGACCAGGGTTCCCTACCCCTGCCCTATGGCATTGAAGGGAGAGGTGTTTTCATTTTGATTTGGATTTGAATTTAGCAAGCGCTTGAGAATGACGTAGTATGCAGTACTTACAGTTATCTTTCAAGGGGTCCAATATCATTGTGTCAAACAAGTTGAGCAGTAGGGTCAAACAGGTCTTCCCGCTGACCTCTCTGTGTCTCTATGTCGACCCTTCTCGCCACTGATGAATATGAGACATCTCCACGGCAACATCAACCAGGGGAGCAGGATAATGGCTCCCCCTCTCACCCCCCTTGCAGACTATAGAAAAAGACAAAAAAAAAAAGTAATTTGAAGCTGTGGGTCTTGAAGAGCCAGTTCAAACACAGACTGGCCACGGCCTCCTGTTTGCTCTTCTCCCTTCTCCATCTTCTCCTCTCCTCTCCCAGGACATCAAGGCCGACTTACCCCCAGCCCCCCGGCTTATCTGCAAAGAGCCAGGATGAGCCGAGGCGACTGAGCGAAACAATTACTCACAGCTGTTTCCTATCTGTCCCACCGTGAGCAATTGCACTTCAGCAGACCACGGAGGCACTCGTATGCGAGGTGAACACAGGCGCTATGTGGCTTGCCTATGTAGATCGTACGCACCCATGCCGATGTATTCTAGGTGGGCGCCTGTGAGCGAGCCACTTAGTGGCCGCAATGTGCTCTGAGCTCTTGCACGCTATTTCTCGTGATATGGCCACTCGGCCTGATGTCGACATTGTGATGCTCACACAGAGATGCAGATATTCATGGGAATGCTGGGAGCACAGATGGAAAATTGTGCTTGGATTTTTCAAATATTATTTTGAAATTATTACAAAAAACGGGCCTAAAGGGTTTTAAAATGTTACCCACCTGAATTACCAGTTGTAAATGCTTTAACTACTATAAGATAACCTGGTTACAGCATGCTCTATGCCAATGCAATGCTACTTTACATAAGAGGTCATGGATATGCCTTTTTATAATAAAGAATAATATTCATATCTAATAACAATACATGTAATAACAACAACAAGAAAATAATAAATCAATAATAGTATATAGAATGATACTAATTAAAATAACATATACTTAAAGTAATGCTGTTTGCATACAGATAACCAGTCCACTATAGTGATTCCTGATGACAAGGTCACTGTGAGGGATCACACATTTTGTCAGTCTACCCTCACACCAGTAAACATCTCTTGCTAGTCTACTGTACAACCCTGCTGACTCATTCTGAGCTCTGAATGATATTCTTAAATCCCACTCTCACAAAATGTAATAATGAAATAACCGTTGCTCGTATAAGTACGTTATTTAAAGTATATTTCTAGAGCTGTTGTGCCAAGCGTTGCTGAGCAGCTAGCTTGTGATTCTCTGCCATAACTGAGAAACCCTCCCCAGGGTTGCCTGTGTGATGGGAAGAGACAGGCTCCGGTAATGCAAAAATAATCTGCTAATCTCAACTGTAATTAAACAGATGGAATGAGGTCTTTACTGCTCGCCTCCAATAAGCCACAAGTTCCCCCAAGTCACAGAAGCAGAAATACATACAGCAAATGACTAAGGACGGGAATCAGAGAGAAACCATGACAGAGTGAGGGCAAATCCTGTATATTTTCCTTCCATGCCACACGACTATTTGGGTTGAATGGCCCTTAAACACTGAAAGAAAATGGTATAAATGGTTAGTGATTGTGGAGTGGCTAAAGGTTTTTAGTTTCCTATTGTGCACACTAGCTAATGGATTAAAAAAATTAGTCCATTAGGTTTTGGGTATTATTAATATAAATGAAGTGAAAACAGTCTCGTTAAACCATTTAAAGAGACCTTCCTTGTTCCACCTTGTTTGTTTGAATTTGAGTGAGCACTTGCCCTTGCTGAGGATATCACGTACTCTACTCACCCTATACAGTTTATAGATGCACAACATTCTCTACCCCTACTCTACAGCCATCCACACTTACACTGATGAGTTTCAAAACATAAACAGTGAGCTAATAGGTCTGTGATATGGCGTACTGGGGCCAGCACTACAGTATGTAACAATATATAGAGGCATGAACTGTAAAGCAGCCTTTAGAGAGAATAAAGGAATGCAGGTGAAAAACTGCATTACTTTATTCTATAAGACTTTTACAATATGCCAAATATGCACTGGCATGAAAGGAATATGAAATACAATATTCAATATATTATAGTGAAAGTCAAACCGTTTAGTTAGTCTGGCATAAGAATGTATTCTAATAATGTTAATTTAATATCTCAACTCCACAGCCCACTGTGGTCGCTCATGCTGTCTTTCTGTTGACATTATTGAGGAGCCAAACCTTTGTGGATGTTCAAAGAGATAGCTAAACAAGTTAAACAACATGCCTCTTTCCCTCCAGGTTGAAATGTCGGTTGTAACCGCATTGAAATGTATTTTTCTTCTATTCACCTACTCTTCTGGTGGACAACATTTTCTAAAGACTGTTTCTCTGAACACAGCACATTTTTGTTAGTATCAAGAAACACAAGTAAATTCAATACTTTAAATAAACAGTATTATTACAAACAAAACACAATGGTATACCTGTTAAGTGCAACCTGTCTTTATTAAAGTGTAACCTCCAGCTGTGCACCTGATCCACCAACTGCAGTTTTGAATAAGTGAATGTAGTGTGCTGAGTCTCAAATCACGTACATGTGTCAGTATAGGCTACACTTGGATTAAGTCAGTGTGAGCCAGCAGCATTACGTGGGCTACTTACCTGCGAAGGGCCTTCAATTCAAAGGGGTGAATATGCTGAGGAATTAACTGAAAGGGAGGCTCACATTACCTTAATGGTAACATTTCAGTTTGATGATGCACACAGACAATGTAAGCATAGCAAGGACCTTCGTTTATTGGAAACATATGACATGTAGAGCCATTTCCAACCCATAAAGCAAATGCATGCAGAGTCAAACACTAATGCAAATTTGAACACAAGCATTATGTGTCTCTGTTCAGCCGGCTCACAAACACATTTAAGATGCCTTTACTCTTTAACGCAGTGACATCAGTGTGTCAGGTATCCTACCTTTACCCCAATGGTAATTAAACAAAGTCTAAATAATGTCAGATTGAATTCCCATCTCACTGCTAAAAGATTCTTCTTTTGCTGTGGAAAACAGCGAATCATACAGTTTGTTATTGATTCTATAGGCCTAGGTTCTGGGGTGACACCTCTGGTGGCTGTGGCTGGATGTCTTGCATCCCTCACTGTCGGCCTATGGTAACCTTAGATATAATATAGCCTATAGCCCAGCGATGGGACGTTTTTATATACAGTATATACATATATATATAGATACACACACACACACAGTATAATAAAATATTGATTGATGTTAAGCTGACATGAACCGAAACAGAGACGAAGTGGCGGGGACAGGAAAATGGAGAAAGGTACTGAACTCTTATGGACATTTACATTTTAAATCTCTTTCAGAAGGCGGAGTTGATAGAATAGATAGTTGATGGTTAAACATTTTTATCAATGAAGTACTTAGCGTCTGAAGCTTAACTTAGTCAAGTCAATTAACTCAATGTATTTATAAAGCACATTTAAAAACAACCAACAGGTGAACAAAGTGCTGTAAGGGTTACACAATAACAACAATAAAACACAACATAGAATACATTTAAAACACAAAACCAACAAGCACAGTTGTGCTTATTGCTACTTGAACGCCACAGAATAGAAATATGTTTAAAGACGAGACTTAAAATTGTTGATGGTAAGGGATGATCTGACAGAAATAAGAAGATTATTCCACAGTCTTGGAGCAACAACTGAGAAGGCACGATCACCATTTCTTTTCAACCGAGACTGCGGAATATCCATCCATCCATCCATCTTCTCCTGCTTATCCGGAGTCGGGTTGCGGGGGCAACAGCTTCAGCAAGGGACCCCAAACTTCCCTTTCCCGAGCAACATCAGCAAGCTCTGACTGGGGGATCCCGAGACGTT
>JAODLL010049103.1:0-36678 GCA_026546735.1 Forbesichthys agassizii
CCCCCCCCCCCCCCCCCCCCCCCCCCCCTCCATCACTCGGCTCCTTAACTAACTAACTTAGCATTTTTATCAAGTAATTTTTCGTCTTTGTGTGACAGCATCACTCACCGCGTTTGTGTGCTTTCCCAGCGGGACCACCCCGGGGGGGCAATCCCGGTCCTGCCGAGGTCTTGGCTGCGCGGCGGCCCTGACTGTGAGGAAGAGCGCAGCCACCAGGAGCAGCCCGAGCAGCAGGACGGCGGCGATCCCTCCGGCCATCTTTGTGTCTATGTCGCCAAACAGCTGTTCCTCCCTGAACGGCCCCCTGGGAACTATGACGAGCCAAGAGTCAGAGGTGTATGTGTTTGTTCGTTTCGGCCAATAGGCGGCCATTTTGTTCTATATCTGAGGTGTGATCAGAATTTGTGAACGTATTAAAAAAAAAATTGCGTTGAGTTTGCCGCAAACATTTGTGATCTTAAGCTAACGGTCTGAGGGGGTCATTTTTGGCGAACATACATTGGAGCTAGATGAAGCGTTACAGTTTTTGTAATGATTACACAAATCGTTCAATTGTCGTGTTCAAAGCAAACACTTTAGCCTCAGGTCACCATTTCTGAATGCACCAATTTCACGTCAGCTGTTCCCCCACGTAAGCTAAAGATCTGTTATAGATCCTCATGGGCAAAGTCAGGTAGTGAAGTATAGTGAAAATACCTGATGTTGCAAAATGGAAACTATAGGGTCAAATTGCATTAAAAAAAAAAGTATAAATGTAGACTTTAAACATGAATAAATATAGCCTACAATAAACCAGTATACTTTCTATGCATCTGGCAAACAAGCATATGGGAATATGTGTACACTACAGACACAGAAGTGTAAAGTAAATGCTGAGATAATTCATGGTATTTATTGAAATACCATGTGATTCCATTCCAACACATTTTATGTTGACGTTCTTTTAGCTTATGTTGTGTTTTTATTCATTTAGTATTTTTCTTCATTTATAAACCCAACTTCACTGGGCAATGCGTTGTGTCCTCTTTATCTGGTATCGGGGGGAGAGCGAGTGGCATTTATAGCGAGAGAGAAAGCTAGACCGTGAGAGCAGTGGAAGTAAATAATGGATCTTATCTCATTATAGACAGCTTAATGTTTCTTACATCTCCCCGGTTCTGACACACACTTGAGTACCACCATCTTAATGCACCACTGACCCCCCCAAGGTGGATTTAGTGGCTGTGATTGGCGTCCGGTGTGAGGCCTTTTATCACGGAGAGGGAGAGGGAGAGATTCACCTGGCTGGCCCCTCGGGAGGACCTCAATGTCCACAAAAGATGTGGCCACTTCTCCTGATTCATCGTCCCTGGCAACGACCTGCGTAAACCCCGTCCCCCCAGAGATTAAATGCTAGGCTGCTTCATCCTCTAACAGGGGGTATGAATGCTAGTTTAAACGCACAGAGGGATTGTGCCTTCAACATGGGAAATCATTCAGGTGTAATCCAGTATTGATCCTCAAACAGACAGTGGTATCTGTAACGCTCGAGGAGCGGTGAGGACCCATACGCACGACACAAAGGCAGGACTCGGAATAGCAGGATTATAATGCACAGAGGAACAGCGGGACGCGGCTACAGCTAACAATCACCGACAGACAACGGACCGGGGGAAACACAGAAGGGGGTCATGCTGCTGACTCCAGGTTCCTGCTTCCTGCTTCACAAGGTACTCGTAATTCCGAGTACCTCTGACAACAAGTGCCTTGTTGTCAGAGTGCTGCATTGCGATTGTATTTCCCAGTTCCCATATGTTTCAGGTCACTGCTTGGTACCTGAAGCAAAAAATTAAATACAACGTAATTAAAAATAAGCCTTAATCATGTCAGACAAAGCTGTAACTTGTGAACATTCATTCAAAAGCGCATCTACCATTTTATATATGCGCTGTTCTCTTAATTTCCTGCCATGTTGAAAGGTTGAAGGTCAGGAACTCGGATATCAAGTCAGAGCTTGGAAACGCGCCACTTACCGTTGAGCCTCACTAGTTGCATAACAGCATAGTGAACTATTGACTTCCCTGTGTTATTTTTAGCCTTGTTGACTGTAACTAGAGATTGCACCGATAGGATACTGGGGTCATAAATCGGTCCGATACTGACTTGCATAGCAAGATCGGTATCTGTGACAATTGGACAGTTGTAACCGATCTATAGGACTGATCCAATGAAATTATTTTACACACGTAGGTCTGCGATCAAGCATCAGCCATGTCTAACCTACCCAGGCCACACTATCAGCAATAGGTTTAAAAATGCAGATTGGCTGTCAGGAAAGCATGTTCAAGCCTGTTGGTTCCTTACACAATTCCAGTGAGGAATACAGCTTAATTTAACACTGGAATCGGATCGGTACTCGGTATCAGCCAATACTCAAAGTGCAGGTATCAGTATAGGGACTGAAAAAATGGCCATCCCTATAGTAATTACTACATAATAACACATTTAAAAGTAATATATTTACACCTCCAACTGTACTGTGTATGTATATTAATTAATTTAACTTATTCTCAAATTGCATTTCGATGTGTTTAAAAATAAATAAAAACATTTGTAATATCCATCCTTTTTTACGGTATGAGCAGCCATGTTGCTATGACGTCAAGTCAGAACTCTTGAGAAATCTTGCACGAGATACCGACATGGAATTCTGACATGAGGAGCCGTTATGTATAATTTTTTCCATGTCGGAAGTTGGAACTTCCGAGTTCTGAGGGATGCTTAAACGCAGCGCTATTTACAAATTTCCCACCCGGAATTACGACTTGACAGGTCGTTCGTGTGCTGTTTCCAAGTCTAGAAACTAGCGTTGAAAACACACTGGTTAAGGAGGAGCAGATGAAACACATGAGATATGATTAACTGATGCCGAGGTGGAATCTACAAGACTAGGAAACGCAGGGCAGAGAGTGACCATGAATGGAGCTGTAAACCCAAGGATAACACTAATTATGATCAGACCGGGGCCACGAGACAGACAGACAGACACTGTTACAGACATTGACCCCCACGCCGGCCTCTACATAGTGTCACAAACACTGGGTGGATCATTTGGTCTGTGAAATAGGTACGCTACCAATTTACAGTTTCATTGTTACCTGAAGAATGTGTCTGTCAAAGGCTCGTAGCTGGTTGGTCCGTGCGATCAGGACCCCTTCCCTGGTGATGTGGTACAATCCCTCGCTGGCAGACAGTGGATGGAGGGAATAGTGCATCTTTGGGTTGAGCCCCTGCAAGCAGTCATTAAGAGTTGAATCCCTTCCCCCCCCACCCCTCGCTTCTTTATCACAGATACAATATCATATTTAGACGATGGAAGTTGAAAACATATCCCTATGGTGACCATTGAAAGTGTAGTTATGGCTGTCTCTTTCCATTTATTTAGATAGTCTTCCTATAACTGTCTAGATGCGTTAGCAAGATGGTCATAGAAGAACTGCCCATAAGGACTTTGCCCTTGTCAAGATGGCTGCCGAGTAGCCAGACATGCCTATATAAGGACTTTAAACGTACGTCTGTGAAGTCCTGGTCTGTGGCCTGGACCAGCAGGACCTGGTTCCCGTACGTGGACACGATGATGGCGGGGCTGGTGCTCTGAATGACGAAGCCCTTGTAGGTCGTCTGGTTGAAGTGCGGCGGGAAGTAGTTGTCCGCCAGCACTCGAATCAGCGCTGTGGCGACGGCGTACTTCATGGGATCGTTCACCTGGGACGCCTGTGGAGACAGTAGCGTTACTGGTCTCGCAGAGCCAGCCTTTACTTACGTGAAGTCTGGGACGTCACTGGCTAACTGTGTCAAGATCCGCCTACTTGACAGGAGAGGTGTTTTGATTGACATGCATGGCGACCAACCGCATAACTCAATGACCAAGTCGTTACCAAGGATGTTAAACTTACACTGAGGAATCTGTTGGGAAACGTAATGAGACATGAGTTGGCTGGTTGGAGGTCTTGTACATCTCTTAGATAAGTAGGATACGCTTAAAATGCTTAAAATTAATGGAATAACTGAAATTAGTAAATAAAGTACTACTACCATTAGCGTCGCACCGGACACACCGAAACTTTGGGAGTGACAACAGCATCAACTTCCTCACTTCAGAAAAGTTGCTTATGTGACGTAGTGCTACGGAAGAGGCTGAGACTGCTCCAGAAACACTCTGAGGTCTTCTTATTTATCAGTAAAGCACCGCTGTGTGACTTTCTACCACTAGATGTCACACTACTCGCACCAGCTAGTATCTCTTCTTCATGGGCTACAACTGCACACACACGTATGCACACACACATGCACTAATGCATCACGCACGCACGCACTAACATGCACACACATGCACTAACATGCACACACATGCACTAACGCACGCACACACATGCACACGGCCAGCAAGGCTCTGAAAACAATCTGGGATTACAACACACAGGAGCATGATGGCATTCCCTGCTCAGGGTGCAAATACACTATTACTGTATATCTTTACATAGAATATAGCTGCTTGTTGCTACTGTAGTGTATATATACATATTAATATTTAAAATCGTATAGAGGACATTTAAGCCTTTATTAAGATACTGTTTAAGCATATAAGCACTGCATATCTGCTCTTTAAAGCAACAGTAAATGTTACTAGGAAACATACTCCTCAATGTAACCCATGTAAGGTAACCCAAATGTATGACCCCATGAATCTATTAATTACAGTATACTTACTGTGTGTTCATAGTATATTATTATGCAGTGACGAAATGTGTTGATTGGGGCTTTGATCAGAAACACTTGAAGGGACCAGTGAAGTTCTGTGATTACTTTCCTACCATTATTTGCAGAGTGAACGCTGGCGTCAGTCTTCTGCTGTTCACAGGTCTCATGAAGTGGATCTCTCCCGTCTTGTTGTCGATCTTGAACCTCCCTTGGTCAGCACCTGGTTGGTTTAACAAACACACATCGACACACCGCTCACATGGAACTAGCACCAGTTGTCGTGTACTATGCCAGTCCACGCTCGGTTCCACCATGCATGCCCTTACATCAGGTTATTGGCGTTAACCAATACACTTCTGACATTTACACAAGGCCCAATTGATTTTGATGGAGAAAGGAGACCCATAGGTGCCCACCTGAAAGAATGCTGTATGTCAGGGGAGTGTTGAGGGCTTTGTCGCCGTCCTCTGCACGTATTGGATTGGGGGAAAAGTCCAGAACCATGTCCTGAAACACAGTATGGAGGAGTTGTTTAGTCCTCAGGCCTACGTGTTTCTCTAATGCTCAGCAGTAGGGGACAGCCTGTTCTATCGATTACAAACTGCAGAGGAAATCGCAGGAGTGCAAAAACACTTCAGACTGCAACATCATGACCTCATGATGCGGTCTGAAAGACATCATGATCGTCATTTGTTGAGTGCTTTTGTTATTGTTCTGCTAAAGGAGCACTCATCGAATTGTGTCGGCTATTTCACTTATGGGCGGCACTCTACTCCTCGACTTATGAATCAGGTGTCTCCCTGCTCCATCACACCAGATTCCATGAATGGATTGCTATCAGGCTTCTGCAGAGACTGAAAACAAGCTGTTTATTCCGAGTCCGGTGTGTGGGAGCAACCTCTAAGACATGCGGTGCAGGGGACCTCCAGTAACCTGATGCAGCAGGTGGTTTGTTCCATACAACTACTAGGGAAGCTGTCCATTCAAAACGGGTTAGGAAAGGTCATCTGGCACATCTGACTGCGATTGTCCATCACCGTCACGTAACGTCACGCCAAATACAAGGATTTCCAAGCCTGTCCAGACTGATGCTTGTGATTCAGACTAGATGACAAGATCAGGAGGGTCTCGCTCACATCGAGGCCTCCAGAAACGCTAAACAGCAAAGCGATACGACCTGATTGTAAGCATGTAACCTGGTCCTTCTCCGTGACGTTGGTGGTGTAGTGGGGGCTTGTGCAGATGGGCAGCTTCACGTCCGTGGAGGCCGGGGTGCAGGGCAGGAAATGTGGGTATTGGTCGTCTCCGTCCTCTACATACACGGTCAAGATGGCCGACGCGTTGTGCCTCTCAGCCGTGCCGCGCTCCTGCCGTTGCACAACACACACACACTCACTCCGTCAGGAATCAGTGACGCACAACAGCACACACACGCACACGAGGTGTGATCCAATTAAAGGTGTGCTAAGCGATTGTGAGCGAATACACTTTATATTTATTTAAAAAATAAATGTTTGTCATATTCACCCAATATGTCCTTGTGGTCTACTAACGTTCTGTGTGCGCGCTGAAAAGATTACGTAATGTCACTACGCAGCCCTGGCTGTGTGAATGGGAACAGCCCGCACCACGCAACAATATCCTAGCCTTGGCAACGTGTTTTCAGGTGGGGCGGAGCTTCTGAGAGGCGGCGCTTCTAGCATTGAAGGGGGAGGTGTTCTTGTTTTGATTGAGTTCAAATGTCGACAAACTTTTTCCCAAATGACCAACATGACATTACCTCACTGAAAAATGCTATTTATTTATTTATGAATAAGATTATCAAATTAAATATATTAACAAAAGATGTAATTAAGAAATGTAATTAAAAGAGATTAAAAACGGTATTCGTTAATACGGTTACAAAGTCAAAGGAGACATTTCCAGGATAAAGATAATCTCCCCTTATATTACAGTAAATGGTGTTTACGAACATGTCAACCTTAAGCCTATTTTGGGACTACAACAAAGAGATATACCCCATACCGATCGAGTCAAACAAAGTGGTTCACTAAGTGTGGTTACTGATTACAAATGAGTCATATGCCACATTTATTAAGCAGTTATAAGCTACCATTTAATTTTAAGCAAGTGTGCCCTTGTGTGTTGATTTCGTGCCTCCAGTGAAGTCATCTGACCTTGTGTGGAGGTGTCCCTGAGCAAGGCAACTGACCCTAGGTCTCCCTGGTGGTAAGGTGGCGCCTTGCATGGCAGTCATCACCATCCGTGTGTGAATATGTGAATGTGAGGCTGTATTGTACAGAGCTTCGAGGGGCCTAAAGGTTATAAAAGCGCTGTACAAATGCAGTCTACCATCTCAAATCTAACAATAAAACCCTGTTTCCCATGAATATAAAAGGGACAGAAAAACACAGCATCGAAAACACAGTCCAACCATCTCGTGACTAGTTGTGTGACGCGGTGCCATTAGCCGAAGTAGGCAGTGGCAGGGTAAATATCCTTCTCCCCTTCCCTTCCCGCCCACCCCGATTAGTGATAAGTGGATTAAAAACGCTCGGTACCATGGCACAGATGACCAGCTGGAGTTGGGCTTTGCTCTCATAGTCCAGGGGCTTGTCCAAAAGCACTTTTCCCGTGTTTGGCCAATCTATCCTGAAGTAGCTGGCATCGGGCTTGGGGAAGGGGGGGTGAAGTGGCATGCTTGTTTACTAATACAGGCGTGGGCAGGCCAGTAAGCTCACGAAGCATTCATCTGAACTAATACCAAACAGTGTATTAGTTCATCAATTGTATACTAATGACTAAACTATATAAACTATACATTTTCATGGTTTGCCTAGTTCTATTTAAATCAACATTGGATAAATCTGTTGTGAATTGAAGTGAATTCCACATGCAGTACTGTAAATTGTGTACATTTCCAAAAAATAGGTGTATTCTATAACCTATCTAGAAGAACTATAATGTAGATGTTAATATCACATACAATATTGTCTGCTAAACAAACAAGTCTGTTGTTAGTCATTTGTTGTAAAGTTATGCAAATTATAAGCTGCAGAGAGCTCTGGGCTCTCAACAGGAGCTAATGTTTCACTGCATCTGTAAGCAATGTCTTACCAGGGATTGGTCAATGATGTATCTTATTATATCTCCGTCTGCGTCGGCTGCTTTGACGGTGAAGACCACAGAGTTCACCGCTGTGAGCTAAAGAGAGAAGAATCATTCAATCTGTCATATCTGTCATTCATTTAGTGTGACGCCTGCTCAGAATACCGCCATAGCTAGAACAATGGTGCAGGGACATAGGGTTAGCGAGAACCAAATGTAAAACCTGGGAGGATTCAGCATTGTTTACTGTGCTAGTGTACTTAACCGAATAATGATCATTTATTACATTCAACCTGCCCTAGTCTCGCAGAGCCAGCTTTTACTTGCGTGGAAGTGTGGGACACGGGAGCTTCAATAATAAGAACCAATGAAAATCTACCACCCCATGTGTCAGAAATTCCACCCAGAGCCATGATAAGAGACAGTTGCGCCAACGGAAGTTGTTTAACACTAACAGGAAGTGCTTGGTGGGCAATTTGAAATAACGTAATTTTTTTTAGTAATTACTAGTCAATAAATTCATCTATTTTTTTAATTGAAATATAATTTATTTAGGGTACTTTGACTATTTGCGGCTTTATTCCGGGAGCTCCTCGATCTGCCATTGCTGTGAAAATAACTGTTAATTGGTGTGAACTGAGTTGACGCAACTCTCTCTTTACATGGCTCTGATTCTACCGTACACAAGTCACTTATGTGACGTAGTGCTGATGGATAGAGGAGGCTATAACTAGGTCTGCACGATACATGTGTGTAACAAAGAGTTTTTGATTTATATACCCACGGACAATGGTAGTGTGACTTTTTGCTAAAAGTATTTTTACCTCAAATTGATGTTATAGAGATTGGTAAAGGTTGTTTTTATTGTCACATACACATACATGTAGAGAAATTCATCCTCTGCATTTAGCCCATCCCTCAAGGGCGCAGTAGAGATTATATAGATTGCAGACCAATTAGTGCTCATGTTTAACATAGGCTACTCATGTCCAAAGGTTATTACTTAAAACTTCAACTTTAGGTGTTTACCTCATTGATGAAAATGGGTTGTATTGTCTTTTCCACAAATTTCGGTTGATTGTCGTTTTCATCGAGCACCTCAACCATGAGCCTGTACTGACTCTAAAGGAGGAGGACGGCAATATTCTACATTACTGCTTGTTCCCTTACAGAGAAAACACATTTAGATTGTGTGTGAGCTTACTGTAAATATGCGTCACATGTGACGTATTCAGTTGTTTGTTCCCTGTAATGTTATACTTTTTTGTACACTAAAAACGTTTAATACAAGGTCATATTTGCTCAAAATAAGTAAATACATCTGCCTGTGGAGCAAGTGAAAACTTGCTTGTAAGATTTCTTGAAATAACATATTAAGATAGAAGAGCTCTTGTTAGGTAATTGTGTCTTACATTAAGTGTAGTTAGATATTTCTACTAGAAACATATACTTGGTAAGATTTCGATTATTTTTTTTTTTGTAGTGTAATGTTAGTCAAACCTGAATTATGTCGTCCTCGTAACATGTCAACTCCGCAATTAGAACAGGGCCTAGAAGCTTTAAGACAAAACCAGACAATTTACCATGAATTACAAATGTGTCAGCATTAGCAGCTTGTGTCCTCTCCATGGTAACAGATGAGGTCGTTTAGCGGCTAGCCTACATCTCCACGGTAACAGATGAGGTCGTGTAGCGGCTAGCCTACGTTTCCATGGTAACGGATGAGGAGGTCGTGTAGCGGCTAGCCTATGTCTCCACGGTAACAGATGAGAAGGTCGTGTAGCTGCTAGCCTACGTCTCCACGGTAACAGATGAGGAGGTCGTGTAGCGGCTAGCCTACGTCTTCACGCTAACGGATGAGGAGGTCGTGTAGCGGCTAGCCTACCTCTCTGTCCAGACCTCTGGAGAACAAGACGTTTAACCGGATGGTTCGACCCTCTAAGAAGAACCAGTCTGCATTTTTCCCGGTGATGCACAGACGAATGCCGTTGGGCCCAGTGTCCTCGGTAAAGCTGAGGTTGGCTACGAACTGACCCATTGGGCTGTTCTCTCGGACTTTGGCGAAGATGTCTGACCTCAGGCATGCATTCACTGGGAGATAGACCAGACCGACATGTTAACAAATGGCAATGTGTGGCCACCAGGGTTTAGCCCGAGGTACCACACCATGTTACTGTATAGTATATACTGTATACAATATATATGAAAAGTCCATCTGGGCTAACACCTTTTATTACAATGACAAGGGTTTGAGTAACTGAATAAAAAGTAATATCTTCATAAATGTAACAAATCATTAAAATATTGCCAATTTAAAAAATAAAGACGTCAGATGGACTTAAAGGTTTTTGCATCTGAACTCTTCATATACTGAATGTATATATACTGTATATGTGTGTGTGCATGTATGTACAGTATGTATGTATGTGTGTATATATGTGTGTATGTACGTATATGTATATATGTATGTGTATGTATAAATGTATGTACACATATATTTATGTGTGTGTATATATGTATGTGTATGAATGTAAAACGTGAATAAATTAGTAATGTTGATATGCTAATTTACACTTAACATTCTGTTAACTGCATGACAAGGCTAAAAGATTTGCTGTATGTAATTATACTTGGTCCAGACCCATGTAAAGAGGGTCACATCATCTCCGTTCACTCCAATGGACCGTTGTTTCACAGCAATGGCGGATCGTGGAGTCTTAAAACTGTTCCTGGACGTTAGCCGCAAATACAATTAAATCATAATTAAAGTACCCTATAAATTATAATGTAAATTGGTGCATTTATTGACTAGTAATTAAGAGAAAATGGAGTTCTATATCGATAATTGCTTTGCTTGCGATTAATATTGCCCAAGCACTTCCTGGAACTGTTTTGCCTCTCCATGAACCATGTGACCTTTGAAAATGTCGAACATCTTTTGGCGTAACTCTCTCTGTCCATGGCTCTGCCCTGGTCTAGCCGATAGGCGATAGCCGATCCTACCTGTGATGACATGGTGGAATAACTTGACCGCTAACTGCCAGATGAGCAGCTTCCGCAGGTTTACCATCTTCTCCCTTGTCCTCATCTTCTGGTCCCTCCAGCTCTTCCACCTGACAACTAGAACATCGAGCGTCTGGAACTGGCAATAATACAATTTACCTTCAGCCGTTGACGGGATCATGCTTTCCTTAGCCTATAGCAAAGAAATGACATCTCAACTCTCTATTCTTCTTGCCCTTCAACCTTGCCTCGTAAATAATACACATCCAACCCACAAGAGCTGGTTTTGCCTTCATATAATGCCCTCCAATCCCCCCACCCCCCCTCTCTCTCTCATAAAACAAATGTCTGCTTCTGCGTAGTCCCATTGTACCCCCGACCTAATTCTCAGCCACGTCATTGGTAGCACTGTTGGTCGAAGCAGCTCAGCTCAATGTGAACAAGTTATTACTAATAATCAGTTGTGTTACATTATTGCACTTGTCAGGGGGAGCAGCCCAACAACCGTGAACTACTAGATTGGTTTAAACCAGCATTACCATTGTTTTTGTTGGTGTGAGACTTCTGTGTAACCACAGTTGCTGCTTGATTATGGAAGCAATATCATAAACATTATTTTGGTCAATATTGAAATGTTGATTATTTAACACAATTACTCATTGACTTTGGAAAGATGCTGCAGTTATACTCCACTTAAAACACAATTTAAAATCAACAGTCAAAACATCTTTAATTGTGACATTTCCCTTAATAATGTTGTCGTAGGTCTTTCACCACAGGAGGGGCGAAAGTGTGTGTGTGCACATTTAGAACTCATCACAAAATAAGAGTTTACTTGCTAAATGTAATAATACATGTTTTTCTCCATTACATTGTTTTTGCGTATGTTAGATTCAGAAATTGAAATAAAAATGAAACTCAGCCTAGATTAAATGTATTTCAGTTCATAGTAAAGCCAATTGTGAAGCTGATATCAGGATGGTCTAGCAAGGCTAGGAAAGAGGAACCCTTAATGACAACAAGTGTTTCTTTCCTGGGTCATTTACTTTAATAGTAATTGGTATGCTAATAGCTCCACTGGAGAGCTTTGTCCTGTCAGCAGGTTAGGAGGCAACTGCAGAAGCTGCGTCTCTTATTGACGTACGTTAAAGGCCATTCGTGGTGACAAATGTCCCCAACATGGAGACTCCACGTCAGCCTCTATAGGTCAGCTGACGCATAAAGCCTCATAACGGCCCTCCAGCAAATCATATATATATATATATACATACATACATACATACATACATACACAATGATGGCACAAACATAAACACACACAGGCTTAAGCAGCTCACCTCTGTTTTGACCACAGCGCAGCACATGGAGTTTCAAGTCCAGGGCTGTTGTGGACCCCCCTCCTTCCTTTCCCGCCAAGGTCCCACATTCTGGGCCACATACCTCTCTCCCCCCTCCGCTCTGCCCCCTCTCCCTCTCCGGGGCTCCTGTTAGACGGCCAGGAGGCCTTCCTTAATCTGTCCAGCGATGTTGACAGACAGAGAGATGTGAGTGTTGGAGAGAGAGAGACAGAGAGCATTATGGGCTCCTGTCCGGTGCTTAGAAGGCATTTACAGAACATGATATCAAGGTCACCAGTGGTGGTGAAGGTTATGAGCGAGGCTTTACAGTAGTGCTGCAACCGGTCCCCTGCAGTTATCTGATTGTCTTAATAGACACCATCTGCATTAGATGCAATGGACACACCGTGTAGAGGAGCTATATAGGGAGGGCACGCTTGGTCAGTTTGAGTAGCTTGTGTGTGTGTGGTTGTCTGCTATGTTGCAGCAGCTAATTGGGTTAGCGTCCATCATTGTGGATTAACGGCTAGAGAGACACTCTTGTAAACTACTTCGACTAGGTTAAGAGAACTACGTTTTCGGAACCTGGTGAAAAGAAAAGCTCAGCGCTATACCACATCAAAAGAATGTCAATATCACAGACTACATGTTACAAACGCTGCTACCAAAATGTTTAGATTTGAGAAAAAAAAGTGAAATTACAATTGACTAAATTTCATTTTACAGTAAAGGCTGGGGGGAATTCATATTTCTGGGCCCCAAAAATCGATCTGGTGACATCTGTTCCGTACATCTTATCTCATTGTGATATAAAGATTTATAAAAAGAAAACGAAAACTGCATATATTATTAACCAGTAACAACCTATGTTTACTGTATCAGTATCAGTACTGTTATCAATTTCTCTCCACGTTTTTTTTTCTCAATTGTAAACATTATGGTATTGAATGAATCCCCTTAGTGTGTAACAAACAGTCATGTAGTCTGTGTTAGATAGACGGCTTGTGTGTGTTGTCTGAGGGCCAAGTTCAAATCAGACCAGATGTTATCGGTGTGGACCGTTGTGTGAGAGTTGTTAAATATTGTGTGTGAAGATTTGAGAAATGGTCAATTGTTCCAGGAATTGTGTCTAAGCCATCAAGAATAACTAATATCGAAAAGGTACAATTAAGTTATTGATTACTTTTTTGGGTGTTGTATTCAAATCAATTTTGATTTATCGTTGTTCTGTTCTTCTGTTTTTCTCTAGAGCTTTGTTGTTTGGAAATAGTGTCAGGTTGATTTGTGATTGTTGTGTAAAGTACAAACCTTTATAAAAACAAGACTATCTGTAAAAACCTTTTCATAGATCCCTCTTCCCATTTAGCATGGGGTGACGTCGTTCGTCTTTTTGTTCTTCTGTTTCCATGCCAATGCATTTATTTTTCATAGGTTATTGAACCTAGAAAGTGATTTTTAATGTGTCCATTCAGAAAACAGTGTTGTTCAGTGCTGTTATTTTCTCAGATCCACTGAACGATGTCGTAGGAGTACCTGTGCGTTCTCGTGCCTTAAAGGGAATAATGGAATATAACTTTCCACCGTCAAATTGCATTCGATCTTTCCTTGCATGAAGGTCTTGCAACAGGCACATTTACTCAAAAAAATTTTCACAATTAAAGGTGGAGTCAGTGATAAACGTTGTCAATATAAAATAGCATCTCTCTCCTAAGGAGACAGAGCTTCTGATGGAGCACCCTATGGCATGGTGTTATTGTTTTGATCGAGTTCAAATATCTACAGACTTTCTTCTGGACCCCACCTTTATCTGGTTCCGTTGGTAGCCCGTGAAAATACGTTTATTATCAGGCAATCCAGGTACAGTACCATGATCTTCCAGTAGGTGGCATTGTAGGTGCAGGCTGGTCGTTGAGTGCTGGCTGTGACATGGCAAACCCAACCTGGCAACCCGACCTCTGCTATTCATTAGCAGCTGTCTCCAGCTTGGTGTGATGGCCTAGCCTTCTCCACCCAAGTTTTCCTCTCCTCTCCACCCACCCACATGTGGCTGTGTCTGATATGTACGCTGTGCTTCTCCAAACTGAAATATGTATTGTATAGTCGCTAATGAAGCATAAGAAGAAGAATATATTTAAACAGTGGGTTGTGATTGTCTATGGTTTTATTTCTCAGCTAAATGTAAGAAAGAACATTTAAGAAATGTACTGTAATGATTGAGTATGTCACAATGCCCACTTCTGTTTTTGGTTGGCTCGTACTGTGGTGATCTTTGTTTGTACAATGTGAGTTTTCAGTTAATCAGTTTTCTCCTACACAAAGAAATAGCACAATTTCAGGAGCCACTAAAAAAAGTTAAATGAGGTGGAACAAAATTAAATCTGGAAAAAACAAAAAACGAATGAGTGGATATCTGTTAAAGATTAAAGATTAGCCAAACTCAGCTCAAACTCAAGTCTCAAAAAGAAAATCGGATTGTAAACAATTACCAGAGGACAGTAGAAGAACTTTGGCCAGGATATCTGGAACCCTGGAAATATACCAAAACATTTGATTTGGAGAGGATTAACAGAGAGGACACTTGCCACTTGCATAAGTTTGAATGGAGCGCTATGTGAGAATTCTGAAACGACAAATAGCAGTTGGAGGAATATAATACCAATTATAATTTAACATAATCCAAAAGAGCCAATCGTCTGCTTTATAACTGCCAATAATTAACCTATTTAACCAATCGTGTAGTTACATTGATGTAAGCCACCTGCTTATACTGTCATGCTAAATAACTGCTCGGCGCATTTCAAAGATGGCTGCCGAATGGTGAGGTTTGCCTATAAGGATTTTGGGATTAATCACCTTCAGACGATATAACCAATGGGTTCTGAGACTGCATACACATAGTAGAGACAGTGTATCCTAACTAATTAGGGCATTTATCTGACGCTCTTTACAAAGTGACATACAATGGTTAGTACAGTAGATTAGGGTCAACCATCTTGCTCAAACTCAAGGGCTTGAACCATTGACCTCCACAGCTAATAGTGTGGCAGCTAATGCCTTCAACAGCCTGCCAGCCAGGCAGGCACATATAGTTCCACATCAGCACACAGTGAGGCACACACGGGCGGATCTGCCTGTCAGCTGGAGATACATCCCGGTTCGGTGTGGGGGAGCAGCTGTTCTCATGGGTTTCCGTGCAACAATTGGGAAGCAACAGGCTGAATCCCCCCTTTCCAAATCAATGCATACCCTATGTACAATACATCTCCCAATGTTCATGTTGTGGCTTTGCTTTGAAAAACTGTATGACATTGTTTCTCTCCTATTAAAATCTATCCACTTTTTCTGACACATGCTGTCAATCTGTACAAAATCTGTAATTATTCTTATCAAAATATAACAAATAAAATGTCTTTAAATGAATTTCCTGTTCACACGTACATTGGAGATGCAAACCAGTGTTATGGTGAGCTATGACATTTGCAATAGGCCCTATCTTCAGATTTAGCATGACACTGTGCATTTGTAGCCCTCCCAAGCCATCACGACGCCCCATATTGACTGTTGCATAAATATATACGCTGCTGGCCCTTGCTGTGCTGTCAGGCGTACGTGGCCAGTTCAGTGTGTTTTCCACACATCTCTCTGGTGTGAAGGCTTCGTTGGCACGGAACAGGGTGACTTTCATCAGCACTGCGTCACACAAGAAAAAATTATTTTCAGCCTTTTCTGTTCAGTAGCACTGCGTCGCATGAGAAGAAAAGCATTTCTCAGCCTCTCTTCTGTTCATTAGCACTACATCACATAATTATCAATTAGTCTCAACCTCATCCATTCATGAGCACTATTGCTGAATGTCAGATAGCCTACATACACCCTTATAAGCATTTAATCTTTATCAGGAACTGGGGTAGTCGATTTCCATTGCTTAACATTGTCACTCACAAGACTACAAAACCGGTATATATTATATATTTATATATATTATTATAGCATGAGGCATGGGCCTATACAGTGCCTTGTTTACTCATTTTACTGGGGGGTTTTAAAGCAGTAACCATAGCCTACTTATTTAACAGATTTACAAGACAGCTAGATTTGCTAGATTTGCTAAAGGCAGGCTTGGTCATTCTGGAGAACCGAGCTGAAACCAAACCGAACCCCCTCATAAGCTCTGCCCCACACATTGAAATGCACTGCGACCCCAAGTGCCATTGATGTTGTGAGGTGTGTTTGCCACTTTTATGTGGCCATTTCCAGAGCAAAGATGCTTTTATTGTCACATACACAGTAAAATGTGTCTTCTGCATTTAACCCATCCCTCAAGGGAGCAGTGGGCAGCCGCTGTGCAGCGCCCAGGGACCGACTCCTGATTGGAGCCAGTGTCACTGGTCACATGACACTGGACTGGAGAGGGTGACCCTAACATGTTCTTTAGATGGTGGGGGAAACCAAAGCACCTGTAGGAAACCCACGCAGACACGGGGAGAACATGCAAACTCCACACAGAAAGGCTGGAACAACTTGGGTTCGAACCCGGGACCTTCACCGTGTTGAACAGAGGCTCTGTTAAAGGTAACATCCGCGACTGTAAGGCCAATAACACTTCTTGTCACATTCTGGGGGTGGAACTTCTGAGTGAGCACTATGGCATTGAAGGGAGAGGGGTTTTTGTTGTTATCAACTGACTACACCTTTAACAGTGCCCCCCAGCGGTGGCTACACTTGTCAGTGTGTAAAAGTGAGTGTCTGTTACACCAACTTCTGTTGTGTTGTGCTTTATATACAGTTGCAAGAAAAAGTATGTGAACCCCTTGAACCATAAAATGTGCTCTGAACTTCATCTAAGTCACAACAATAGAAAAACACAGTCTGCTATATATATATATATATATATGTATATATATATATTTTTTCTTTTTCTTTAAAGGCCAATTTCTCAACGTGATCTGACCGGTGCCTGCTGACCGTTTTGCCATTGTACTCGTCCATTGACCTTTCCAAAATATACAGCGTCGCAATTAAACCGGGGGGCCTGCGGAGGACATCGCCGATGGAATATTTTGTTGTGAAAATAACCTTTGGCTCTGTAATCAGCCGACGCTGGAAATATCACTACAGCGTGTTAAGATGCAGCTAGTGTTGTTCCCAGCTCCCTTGTACTACAGCGATTACGGCGTGGTTTTGCTTCAAGCCCGGTTGCAAAAGGGGTGTGTAAATTACGTCATAGTCATTAACATGTACAGCACCTTACCTGTGCTGTATGTGAACAACACACTGCTGTGAGGTAACACCCCGTTGCTAGACGCAAATGAAGTGTGACAACGATAATAACAATAAATGTAAATCCATTCACAAATGCAGTCAAATGTATCATAAAGCCCTACATCCTTACGGTTACGATCATTTGTGGTGAAATACACCAGTTACAATTGAAACTTTCTTGTTTTTTCTGGCAAGATAACACTTAAATAAATCATTTGTAGGCTAAAATACAAATATGCTGCATAATATCTTATAAATAAAGTTAGCGACACCAATGTAATCCACATTTAGAACAGTATAGGCCTAATATCCATAACAGCCAGGAAAGTGCAGACACACACGTCATAATAAATTGGATGAGTAAAGCGCTCAAAAGGTTTTAAGCATTAAAAATGGCCCAACTCTCCCATATTCCCCATTCTCGTTAGCTAGCCAACTTCCTCTCACTTTTCCCTGTGTCGTGTCAACTGGATTAGCGCCTTTTGGTTTCTCAGCACACACGGACCGGGAGCATCATTAGCACTCCATAAATAGCCTAGCCTGCCGTGCACTTGTCAACGCTGGGTTGAGTTGTCACCTAAGAAAATCGACAATGTTGTAGATTAGGGGGTGAGGTGGGGGAGATAAAACTCTACACATTGCCTACATCACCCGCTAGTGCTCCAGCTCGCATGCCGCTGCCAGAAGCCAAGAGGTTTCTCAGCAAGATTTGAGTGAATCTCCCCCGCGGGGCCGCCGATTATTTTACGTCCGTGCTTTCCAGCGTATGAAGGTGGGTGTGGGTGTGGGGGATGTCAGTCCCACTGCAAACAACTCATTTATTGCATGATTTCCAAGGAAGATGTTGTGGAGGAGAGCATTGTCATATAAAAAGAGAGAACTAAAAATAGGCCAGTAGTTTTTGGTTATTGGTTATGGCGTTGACAAAAACCGAGACAGCATGTCTTCACAGCCTGCATTCCATGGCATGTTGTCCTCAACCAAACTTCAGAAGCCTGTTCTTAGCCTGAATGGTTTAAGTTGATACTGATTGGGTCTGTCCTAGTATGTCCTTAAAAGACTTACTGCAGGATTCTGACACAAATACAAAATAATTCTCTCCAATAATGTAGCAGGCTTCGCTTTGAACCCTGTTCCACTCATCCTTTATGAAATATGCCTTTAAGTGCTTTGATGTTTGCCCAAGTCCAACCTAAAGTAGTCTATTTCCCCCAAGCGGTGGATGTGACCCGGTCATGACAGGTACGAGTGTGTATTTCTGTCCCACACTTTTGTTTGAAGGACCAACCATTGACGGCCCTTCTTTCCAATAACAGCATTGAATATCTTGACGCGACTGAGGACTTAATGGACCTGTTCCCCCTACCCATTAAGGAGAACGAGCAGGAATGTATTCATTTCTTTGTCATTTTCTGGCCAGGGATTGTCTAATCAATACCGGTGAACAACTGAGTCCCCAAAGGGTACGGTGGGTTTCCCGGTGCGAATGTGACCTTTACTAGGAAATGTTACATAAACCCTCGCAAGATTCTCCTGCTGGAGAATGTGTTATTTTCAGCAGCACATAGGTGATGACATCACACTTTCTAGTATTTTCATTCTCTGGTGGCAGGGGTGAGCTTCGGTTCAGATATTTGTTGACCAATTCTTGAATAGTTATATTAGATTTTTGTAGGTCTACCAGTCATTTACAAATGAACCAATTTATTTTCCTTTACTGGACTTGATAACAATAACAAAAAAACAACACAAAAAAAAAAAAAAATATTCTTTTATCTAGTTTTTTTACTTTTGAGTTTCTCACAAACACACACACACACACAAAAATACTGTGCGTTCAATGGAGAGTTCAAAAAGCAGGATCACCCACCAGTGCATGTAGGCTACTCTGACAAGCATGTAGTTTATCTCAGGCACCTCTCAATATGTGAGAGAGAAGTAGACTCTTCAAAGGTTTGAGTCTTCCTCAGAAAGTAGACACAAATGTTGTTTTTACTCTCAGAGCACAGTGTCGTGAACAGAAATGCAGCCTTTTTGGAGAGATGAAAGCTTTCTTGATGTATTGCCGACAAACGATGCCAACTTATCTCTGTGCTCACAGCAAAAAGGACCCCCCACTCACCCACCCACTCCACATCCCCCATAAGATAAAAAGTAAAAAGGAAGAACTACAAAGAAAAAGAAAATTGTGATGTACTGCATCATTGCCGATGGAGAAGGCATTAAATGTAGTCCAAGTAAAGGCCGTGGCAGTGTCTTCACATAATAATGTGATGTTTGCCGGTGATGGGAGAAGTGTGCGTCCTACAGCACATGGAAAAAAGTTGTCAGTCTTTATTTACACACCTTCCGTAAAGTGGGATGATGTGGTTGGTTTGTTAGTGGGCGGGTGCGTCCCGACAGAGGCTCAGTCATTCTGCAACATCGGTCAACGTTAAATAACCACGTCGTGCCTTCCAGGCGCCTCTGAGCAAACAGTGGAGGAAGACAGCAAATAGAACAGAGAGATTATCTGACGAGCTTCTGACGAGAACACCCGGGGGCACGAAAGTACGCAGAAGAGGGTCCTTTTGGGGAGGGGGGGAATAAAAATACGTGACTTGGATATAAATGGTAAAAGGCACGTCAAGGGAGAGGTGGTGCTTAAGCGTCGAGAGCAAAGAAAGGTCCTCACCTTCACCTTGAAAAGGATGCGTAAAATAAGTGTGTATGTATGTATATATATATATATGTATATGTATATGTATATATGTATATGTATATATATATATATATATATATACATACTGTATATAATAATAGTTGGGTTTTTTTAAGCTTAGTGTGAAACTGTGTCATCAGATGTTAAACACAATTGAGACCCCCATTAACGTTAACATTTTAATTTAACGACTTTTGAGCAAACTAAGTGTACTGTTGAAAACCAGCCAGGTTCTGGGGTGATTTTTAACAGATATGACGTGTAGTTCTGTTTTCAGCCCATAAAATGCATATGTTTTTTAAAAACGGTGGAGTGTTGTCAATATTAACACCAGCACTGACGGTCTCATCACAGACTAATCCTGTTACTTCATTTACAGCTCAAAAAACACATTTTAGGGTGCAGCTACACTTTAATTCTGACTGCAAGTCATTCTAAATGTAAGCGCATTAAATGTGGAGTCAAGTCATTGCGGAAAAAGATTGTAGATGTTTGATCTCCGTCTAAACAAAAACACACTTCAATGCCAATTTCCCCCACATTGGAAAAGCATTGCCAAGGTTAAAACAGTGCTTTGTTTGTGATCCCATTATACAGCGCCAGGAGTGTGTCGACACACCAGACCATCTTTTCAGCATGCACACACGGAATGGGCAGCTTTAGTGGACTGTGAGGAGATGTTTGCTTGATTTGACCAAAAGTGTATTCTTTCACAATCGCTGACTCCACCTTTAAATGACCGTCCTGGCCCAAACGTCCTTTGTTGCTTTCCCATCTGTTAAATGACAATTGAATGATCGAATCATTTCCTAAAACCTTACTGGTTGGTACACTTCACTAGATCTGCTGTCTGTTTAGGGAGATTTGGCCCAGGAAGCTACACTTTCACCCCCCCTTCCCAACCTCCTCCAGAGCCCACAACCAGCGCTTAGTGTTTTGAGGAAGGTGCTTTCTCGGTAAGCCGGGGATAATACTGTGGGAGTGGGGATCAGTGAGAAGGCAGCTTCTTGTCAACTCAGTGTTTATTAGTTTCTCTGGGGGGCCGCAAGTCATTGCGAAGTCATACTGCCGGCAGCAATTTTCATGGTGCGGTTATAGTGAGCCTTGGGACCATTTTGGCCTTGTTTGGACACTGAGTCTGCCAGACCCAGCACAGTACCAATATTTCCCTTTCTACACACAATACTATAGTGTGTAAGTGCACTTCCAATAGTAGAGTTAAAAGTATGCATTATGCAGAGCCTTGCACCTTAAAAGTCTAGTAAGCGAATTCACAAAATATATCCACGCAGTCTGCTAGCTTACCATTCTCTGTGCGTGCTGGAAAACCATGTTAGAAAGAAGTGCTGCTCCAATTGTTTCATATTGAACCAGAGGTCAACGCTCAGTTGGAGATCAACGCCCAGTAGGATGCAGCGCCCAATAGGGGGCAACGCCCAGTAGGAGGCAGCGCCTGCGAACACTTCACAATGGAACGTGTCCAGAACCTATTCACAAAGTGAATTGGGTCTGGTGACACCAGGATAGCTGTAGCACAATTGAGAAATGTACCTATTAAATTAGAACAACAAGCAAAATAAAAGGTTAAGCTTGAAGCGAGTTTGTTATAGGCTGAATAATACGGGGCCTTTGAATTTAGCTGAATACGGTATGGTCAGACAGACATGGTATATTATGTAATGTTAAATAATGTACTTACAGAACAATGATCACTGTAGTCTAGTCTCAAAACGTTCATCTCTCCAAGTAATATTAACGGTCTCTGTTAGCTAGATAACCCAAATACTAATTAACACTTTTGGTAAAAGTTGGCTAATTTCAATCATTTTGTTCCTGTCTCAGGAAAACTGCACAAAACTGCCTCTCTGGGGAATTAAAAAACTATTCACAGTGAAGAACTCAAATCACACAGATGGCAGTACGTGGCCGCTCTTATAATTGTGGAGTTGTACAATTGTTAACAGACATTTTTAAAAAGTGGCATCAAGTGTTTAGTCTTCCAGAGTACTACATTATGTCTCTGTTGAGTCTCTACTAAATGTTCTATAACACGATGTACACACAACGCAGAATGTACAGTATTTCCTTAAAGTATGATTTCACACAACATATTTTGTATTCTCGCTTGTTCAGTTGCTATACATTCCATTCTTTATTCTGTTATTCGTATAGATTTGGTGTGTTTTCCTATATTTGGGGATGGGGACGGTGGCGTGATTAATGGCGACTGACAACATTCTGCGGACGGCGCCATGTTCACGCTCAATTTCCTGTCGTTTGTAGTCCGAGAACGTCGCTACCTTAGAACCTATGTTTGTCTGTGCACTGTTGTCTTGTGTTAGCTATTTGTATCTGTCACCCCCGCAGGACTCAGACAGACAGAGAAAATGGATTTAATAGGACTGAACTTGCCAGAACCAGGGCAGGGAGTTTGTCATGTCAGAGCTGGCAATGGATAGGGCTGTGCCAGGGATGATCAGGGCTGCATTAATATCTGTGGGACAGAAAGGGAATAAGGCCTCTTAGGTTAGCTAGTGAAAGTTACCGGGACTTAAGGATGAGCCCTCCTTATACCAAAGAAACCCTCCCTCAACATCACACAGATATATTAGTTATTTATCTGTGTGATGTTCAGGGTGGGAGATAATATATTACAAAATAGTGTAAAAGAAATAACAGAAGAGTGTGTCTGCAGGGGTGTAGCGATTGTAAAGCAGGATATAAGTCTGTTTCTCTCTCTTCAGAACATACTGTAGGCTGGAATAAAATATAGCCGTGAAATGTCATTTATTTAGATAATATGGAATACTGTCTGCATATTGTAAACAGATTACTGTAACCTCTGTGTCTTTGCCAATGATTCGTTTGCTTCGAATGTAGCACAAATAGGTGACAAAATTGCTTTTTGTTTCAAGGCTGTATCACAAGGTGTTGAATAAGGAGAGCGGTGCAGAGCGGCGGGGGTGTAAACCTACTCTTTTTTAAATTAGATCATTATGAGATGTAAATGTTCTACACAATATTACCTTGGCGGAGGATCTGGTGGTAAATGGTTTCAGGCTACCAAACAATGTTTCTGAAGGGAAATGCTAGCGTCTTTTATTTATATCTCATACGTCTATTGCCTCAAACCCCCCTGCCCTTTACATGTACACAGCACAGTGTGACGTGTGGGCAAATCACATTCACATTGATTTATTTGAGCTATATGCTATGATCTAATACTGAGTTCTGTGATCTATCATTTGGCAAGTTAAGTGACATTAAGTGGCAATATCTTTGGAGTTGTCTATTCTTTTTGTCTTTTCTTTTTTTCGTCATGAGTATCAATTGTCGGCATCTTTCCAGTCAGTGGGATTTCATAAGTGAAATTGGCAGTAGCAGTGCAGTTTAATGCGACCCGATGGCTGTAAACCCGCTGAGGTGTGGACCTTCGAGCTAGCTGCCACATGCTTGGAACTAATCCCAGTCCTTTAGGGTGAATTCCACCAAACGAAGAGGGTTCAAGTGGGATGTGTAATGTCGCGGGATGTGTGTGTTGACAATGACGCAGAGCGAAAAATCATCTCAGAGAAGGGACAAAGCACACGTCGGGGGGGGTGGGACAAAGCCAAAAGGAGCAGGTGTCTTGGCGCTGACTTATGATGTCATCAGTAGGCGACCATTCCCAGTGGATGTGCTTCAGGGGGAACAGAGCTTTAGTGGACTGAATGTTCTGAACTTTTTAACTGAGAGACACGTTTTCTCGAAAATGTTTTAAACTTTCTTGAACTACTTTCAAAGACATTGGGCGTGGTGGTCGTTGCTCAATGCCTGGGTGTTAAATAGTAGGATAGCCTATGTGAGTAGGCTATTTGTGATCATCACTATAGGCCTAGCACACGTACCAATTGTCACTTTCATTACATCTAATTTCATCTTAAAGGTACGCCATCTCATTTGATATGAAATGCATGAAATGTCAAATTAAAATGTTCACTCAACCATGGACATTGGACCATGGACCTTAAATTGGAGCAGTGCGCTGGTTCTACCATCATTTTGTGCATCTAGAGCTGCAGCACAACCTACACCAATAAAACCCAATCGATCACTTTGTTGTTGCCATGTGAACATTGTTCAACCCACAACCCCATGGACAGCCCAACTCCTCCCTATTTTGTAACCTGACATTCAGTTAGTTTCCATTGCCGTTACGTGAACACGTGGTAAACGCTCCGCCATCCTGAACGCAGGCAGGCTATTACTCTTACTGAAGCATAAGCACTGTTAATATAATCTACTACTGATAATAGACAATGCACATTTTATTTTCACTTGCAGTAGCAGAATGGTTGTATAGGTGGTTACCTTGGTTACCTCACATTTGCCATATCTTGAATGTGCTATTTTTCACCTTCCATATTTTAAGGTGATGGTTAATAAATACTAATTAGTTTCCTTCACAATAGGACTCCACAAGAAAGATGAAACCTTCAAACTGGGACTTATCTGCCGGCTACAGTGGTAAGTTATTTGCATTGGTGAATTATTGTCTCAGGCACAGTGAAGGTGATTTGTCGTGGGGGTCAGTGTTACACCATGTGGGCTCTTTATCCCGTAGACGGGCTCACAAGCCAGGTGTGTGTGTGTGTGTGTGAGAGAGAGAGTGAAAGAGAGCGAGAGAGAGCGAGCGAGCGCTCAGGGTTACAAAAGAAAAGACATGCTATTAATCCCAGTGCAGCAACCGCACCGCTTCAGCTGGGATTTGATGCTTTGCGATATCACCCCCGGTAGATAACATGATATGGTGCCCTGCTGACATGTGTCCCAGGGAATGGAATAATTTCACGTGTAATGGTTTCCTCCGAGGCTGATAAGGACCTGGTTGGTGTCGTGAAACAATCTGTCAAGAGGGAGCAAAATAAAATGGATTTGCACTCTGGGTAATTTCATGTCGCGGACCCTTTCACGGTACACGCAGTTTAGCTACTGTACAAGAAAATATGTTTCTGCAATATATTTATTATTGGTCCACTGATTACAAAGATGTCTGCTTTTAGCTACATTTTGTCACATCAATCTCTTCACTGCACTTTCATAGAACTTCACAGGTGATAAGAAAACATATGATGTTGTCTTACGGGCCCACCCACCTTGTTTTGCCTTTAGACAAAATGCTCTTGTAAACATTAATGCTTTCACTTTTGCACAGGCATTGCCTGTCAATGTCACGGCAATGATTGTAATTTTAATCACAATTTGACTCACAAAATATATATATTTTTCCCAGATAGAGCCAAGACAAAACAATAAACAGTTATAATAAATAAATTAAACTATATTCAATTACACATTTGCCTTGAATGAAAATGTGTTTGTTTGTGCATGTGTGTATTTTTTATACATTTTTGTAAACAGCAAAAAAACAAACGTTCATCACATCTTCACATATTTTATGCCTCTGGGCTGTAATATTAACAGTATTCACATGTATTTCTTTATTTATACATAATATACAAACCTTGCTTGTAAAAACAGGACAGTCATTGTATTTCAGTCCAGCTGTGATCTAAGGCATTGGTCAAATAGCATCTTGTTCCCATCCGTGTCAATATGTAGCCAAAGTTGAATGCCTTTGCATTAGTAGTAAATGGACTGCATTTATATAGCGCTGTTTCAACCTTGCAGCATTACAGTATAGCCTCACATTCACACACATGATGGCTTCCATGCAAGGCGCCACCTGACCACAGGGAGCAATATAGGGTTAAGTGTCAGGTACGCCTTAACACTTGATGAGGAGTTAGCGGGGTTTGAACCAGCAACTTCTGGAACACCCACTCTACCTACCGCGCCGTGGAGCGTGGTGGAGATTACAACATTTATTTTTTTAATAGAACATCCCGGTGGGAGTTGAGACATCCAGGGAGCGCGGCCGCCAGCTGGCTCTGTTATTTGTTCTGTGTCGAAACGAAGACGGCATGTCCAGAGTGTTGGCAAAGCCCCGGACACTAACAATGTCTTAAAGGTTCCCGGGGGCATGATGGTGGGGAAGTGGTGGTGGGGGGGGCAAAGGCTCACGGGCGATGTGTGTGTGTGTGTTTACGTCCGGCAGCAGAGCAGCTTGTGAAAGACGTTGCGGAACTCAGTGTTGAACGCTGTGTAAATGATGGGGTTGACGGCGCTGTTGACGTACCCCAGCCACGTCACCACGGAGATGAGCGTCGGCCCGATGTCGCAGGACTCGCACAGCACCTTGGTGACGTGGACCACGAAGAAAGGCGTCCAGCAGGCCAGGAACACTCCTGCGGAAGGAAAGTCTGTTAGCGTCCGCTGGTCGAAGCTCACAGTCATCAGTGTCAGAGGCATGCAGATGTGAAACGTGTAACTACACCCTGAATGTTTTTTTTGAGCTGTAAACTAAATAATACTACACATGTAATGAGACGCATACATGCTGGTGTTAATATTGCTGGTGTTATTTGTTGACAAAAGTCCCGTTTTTATAGAAATTAGGATTTTATTATCAAAAATGTCTCTACACATCATATCTGTAAAATACACTTCAATGTTTCTGTATGTTCCCAATGTTCCACACTTGACCATTCACCGGTATATGCATAGTGCATGTTGGAGTAGGGAAGTGGTTTCCAAGGAGACGTGAGCGGCGGCTATTTCAGCTATGCCATAGTTGGCTGTCATTGGTGTGATTAACTTGCATTGATAACCACGAATAAACGTATCAGTTGTTGCCAGTTACCTAATGGTGTAGTAGCAGGGTACCGAATGCCCACCCACACTCTTATAGGTTTCCCAGCAAGACCATGTGAAAACGGTTTGCTTCTGTGCTAATGACCACATTCAGTATGTAACCTATGGTTACATTGGTTGGTGTTGATGCAGTATGTGAAGTGATTACAAGTGCTTAGGTAGAGCTATCTGTGTGTGTTGCAACATTAGATAGATTACTTTATTTATTCCTGAAGAGAAATTAGGTAGTCATAGCAGCCTGGTACATTAAATACATAAAAAATGCAATAGAGTGAATAATGCAGTAGAATAAAATACAAGGAACATGGTTCAAAAGGTGAAAGACATATTTAGTCCAGGTGTGTAATAGGCCTGGCTCTAAAAGAGGCAGATGAGTAATAGAGTCTTAGTGCAGTAGGTAAGAATGACTTTCTGCATCGCTCCTTAGAACAGCGAGGGCTGCATTAATATCTGTGGGACAGAACGGGAATAAGGGCTCTTAGGTTAGCTAGTGAAAGTTACCGGGACTTAAGGAAACCCTCCCTGAACATCGCACAGATATATAACTAATATATCTGATTATGCTTGTTTGTTTGAAATTTGTAATGCCATTTTATATCCAACACTTCGTGTTTCTGTTGGCAAGGAGACAGTTGCATGGATTGTCTGGTTTTTGTTAACTATTTAAATAACGTTTCTTGTACGTGCTTGTAAAGGGTTACCTTATCTCACTTGTTTTAGCCTGGACTCATTTGACCTTCTTTTATTAATTCATATTTAATACATTGAAAAATTCTGGAATTCGTGCTCTGAGGCTTGCAGAATGTCTCATAGAACATAATATCTCCCACAATGCACTGGGGTGCATCCAGGGATCAAACCCCCAACTCCAATTTCATTTCACCACGAGTGTCAGTCGGGAACCCCTCAATGGAAGAGTGTTTGTTTGTTGGCCAATCAGCGGCAGTTTTTCCCCCAAAATGACGATTTACATCGTATGTATGTTTCCACTGGCGCTCGCTCGATTGTGTATGAAAAGTCACCAGGGGTAGTACAACCACGCATAGCCGTGGGAATGTGTTTCAAGTACGGGGTGTATGTGGGTATGATGCAATTACAGGGTTTTGGTAAGGTTACTTTTCAAATGTAATCCGTTACAGTTAGTAGTTACCAGACAAAAATGATTATCAGTAACGTCATTTTTGGATTACCTAAATTTAGTAACGTAATATGATTACTTTCCATTACTTTTAGATTACTTCACGACTGAACATTGTTCTTTGAAATGCCATCCAAAGCAATTTACTGCATTGGTACACCAAATCTTTCTATTTTTTGTGAGTTTATGCCAATCGGGATCAGATTAAAGTATGATTTCATTTTAATTATTGATTGACGTTAATAAAGAGAGAACAGATTATTGTTTTATGCATTTTACCTACTTTTTAAATTTGAAAGTAGTCATAGAAGTATGATCTAATAAATAAAAAATACTTGCTGATTCCACTATTTTAGCTAGTAACTTTAGTGTATTAGAGTTTTTTGTTGTTGTAATTAGTTTCAAGTAACTGATTACATGCAATCAATTACATCCTAACCCTAGGCACAAATATGTGCATTCTGGGAGGGAGGCCATTTATTTGAATGAAATTCACACTTACTAGGTCTATACTGTACGTTGTAAAAGGAAAGTATGTATGTAACTAAAAATACAAAACAAAATAGGCAACACACACACACACACACATACACAAACATGGCTGTGCAAACATTGATGATAAATCTGCGAACAAAGACACAACACAAACATTACACAACAGCAGCTATTGGCTGTTTATGAACGCCAGATTTACAAGTTCTGGCTTGTAAATGTGAGAAATGTGTAGCTGCTATGGCTTCTTACGATACACCAACACGTCACAGTGGAGCTCTTTTAGAAACATTAGGAAAAACCACCTCTGCATTTAACAGTTCCCCAACCCACCCCCCCCCCCCCCCCTGCTATGCCGCCGTCACCGGTATGCGCTCCTCCGGTCTTACAGTTTACATTGATCGTTTATCATTTCCTGCGTGGCAGTGTGGGGATTATTATTAGGTTGGGAAAGTGTTGTTTTCGCTATGTTTCAGATGATTGTGTTGTGTTGGCTGGCTTATACAGTAGCTGTCGATTTGGAGAGTTAATTAAACGCAGAGCAAAGGCTTGATTACTTATTTGTGTGTCTCATTCCGTCTAGTCTCGCAGAGCCAGCCTTTACCTACGTAAAGTAAGTATGGGACACAGCGCTGGATAACCGCGTCAAGATCCGCCTACTTGACAGGAGAGGTATTTTGATTGACATGCACAACAACCAGATACGCAACTCAGTGAAAGCAATTTACACAAAATGTATAGAGACAAATGTACCTACATGAATCTGGCTGTTTCCAGGTGTTGATCTGTTAGATAAGTAGGCCACTGTTGGTGCTTAAAATAAATGTACTGAAACTGAAATAAGTAAATAAAACCACTGCACTAGCATCGCACCGGAACTACAGATACTGACTTCGTGAGTGACAGTGACAGCACTTCGGAAGGAGATGTCAAGCTTACAGGGGTCTATGAATCAGTTGCTTGTGTGACGTAGTGCTAATGGACGGAACAGGCTGAGACTACATTCCGTATAGCCTGCACTTGCCACCTTTTACATTTTACATAACCCTTGCACTATATTTATAGTCGTGGGTACATTGGGCTTAACGGGAGGTTCTGGTATTTTTAGGCGATATTATCATGTGTCTGATATAAATATATCATTTTTTATTATCACGGTTATCGTCAATCCCAGCATATAAGGCTGCGACGCCCCTACTGCAAAAGTGTTTGTGCGCTCGGCATTAACCACTAATTGATTACACGTCTCATCGAGTGGTCGTGGTGTAATCGTTCCAAGTGTACTCCCCACGGCCCTGAGGGAGGCTAGGGTTAGGGTTAGGGCTGGCCTGCCACTCACCCACTACGACCGGCAGCACCTTCATGGCCTTGCGCTCCCTGCCGCTCACCCGGCTGCTCTTGCTGCTGCGCCGTCCCCTCCTGGCCCTGCGAGTAGCGCCCTTGGCCAGGCCGTTCTCCCTGGCGATCCCTCCCTCCCGCGTTGGCACCTCGGTGGGCTCCGCATCCGACACGCTGTCCATCCCCGCCGTCGCGGGGTCGCTCTCCGGCGCCGCTGCCGACGCCACTGCCGCCTCGTAGCCGCTGCGCCCGTCGCCGTCGACGGCGCCGGGCGAGGCCGCTGACGACGGGGTCGTCGGGCTGAGCCCGCCGGGCACCAGGTACGCCACCCTCTCCTCCCGGCTCCCCGCCGCCCCGCCCTTGTCCCGCCGCAGCACAGAGCTGAGGCGTAGCGAGAGGGCGCGGCGCCGATGGTGCCGCCTCCCCCCGCCGAGGGCCGGCGTCTGGGAGCGTCCGCGGCCCGTGCTCCAGCGGCGCAGGCCGCGGAACATCCAGTAGTACAGGAAGAGCATGACGGGGCAGGGCACGAAGAAGGAGCACACGGACGAGTACACCACGAAGCGGTCGTCCTCCAGCTTGCAGACGGTGGGGTCGCGGCCCGGCACGCGGTTCAGGCCGAAGATCACAGGGCTGGCCACGCCCAGCGACATCACCCAGGTGGCGGTGATGAGGGCCAGCTGCCGCACGCTGAACTGGTTCCTGTTGTACTTCAGCGGGACCACCACCGCGATGTACCTGCGTGCGGGAGCAGAGTTCATGTTTTCTTTAACCTTAGCACAATGGAGGACGGGTAGCCTGGGGTCACCAGGTCACTACCCTGCCCCCAAACACAGCGCTACCTACAGGTGTAGATAATATCTATGCACAGATTGTTGCAATGTCTTGTTTGATTGCAAAACACCATAGAAAGCTATTACAGCAAAACAGACAGTTGACGGGAGGTTCCGTCAGATTCTAAAATGCTCAACTGTTATTGCAGGACATGCAGAAAGGGGCTGGGCTTGGGAAAGGTAAATTCATCTTGCAAGTTTGCAAACACGCATGCAAGTTTTCCTTGCAGTTTGAGTTTAGTGTTGTTTTTTTTTGTAGATGCTTTTAAAAACAATACTCTCCAGTCAAGTGATAAATGTGAGTGGTTCAGCCCACTCTCTGCTCGTCCTGCAGCACAGTGTTCTCCCAAATGTTTCTAAAACTATCTCCCATCTAAAATGAGTGCTTTCCATTTGTCTTACGGTGGACCAATTGATTGATGAGCGGCTAGATGGATGGATATGCTAGCAGCAATATTGTGATTGATGTCCAAGGGACATTGAGAAGCAGACGTGCTTGTCAACTCGTCAATAATTCCTCTTTCCCACAATAGGAAGGGGTTACCGGTCTGAGATGTCCTGAGAAGTTTCCCTTGCACAGCGTTGAGTAATTAGAGGGCTTGATTTTCTCAGCACATTCTTAGCTGCTCCATTAGCCACCTACGGCGCGAGCTGTCACCTCTAATAACATGGTTACAATTAAGCGCCATGTTGGAAATCGTGTGCTAGCTGTCGCGTGTTGCGGCCCCTTCAAAAATTATACAGTGATCTGTTTGATTGACACTTGAGAAATGAAAATACAATGAAAATTAAAGGCCGGCCTTTTCTGCCTCGTGAATAAGGTCTAAGCTGGCAGACCTTTAGTAATGATAATCTGTTAATGTGACAGATATGGGGACAAGTGCAATAAAAAAATGCTTTGAGATTGTGTTTTGCGACAGGAATTTGATCATCCATCAAGGTTTACTTGTGAATTAGTTAAAGTGCTCGTACAAAACCTTTTAGGAAATACAAAAGCCATTAGGCCTACCTACCTGCATTCTATAGTAATCATGGTGTCAGGGAATACACAGAGCTATTTTGTAAATACAAAAGGGCTTTCAACATGACAGCCCTTTTTAAAAGGCAGGGTCAGTCATTCTCGGGGAAGCTTGCTAACTTAGAGCTCAAATCAAAACAATATCCCTTCGCAGCGCAGCATCTTACATTGAAACACATTGTGAAGCAAAGTGTTCTCTGGTAGTAATGCGGCTTTGTTGAGCTGTGTTCGACACTTTGTTTATGTTCCTGCTTGTGTAGAAGCACCAGATTATTGTTTCAACACGCACAGAGAACGGTAAAATAGCGAAATGCGAGGAGGTATTTTGTGAATATTAGCTTACAAAAAGCTTGCATTAGCTGGCAATACCTTTAATGCCACTAATTCATTAAATCACCGTTAACACAGGTTTTCATGACCCTTTATGTCACCTACTGTAGTTTACAGTATACTATATATACACTTTATATACACAGTATGTGTATATACATGTTCATATACTGTACAGGGTATTTTGTACCTGTCAACGCTGATGGCACACAGGTTGAGGATGGAGGCGGTGCACAGCATGACGTCCATCGTCATTAGAGCATCACAGATGTACGTGCTCAGGGTCCAGATGCCCCCCAGGAACTAGAGCCGCCATTGAGGGAGCACACACACACACACACACACACACGACATACGCACGCACGCACGACATACACCCACAATATAGACACACAAACACACACGCACCACACCAAGGATTTAATATACATGTGCACCCCCAGGTTCTCATAATGCAATAATTTTGTTTTATGTTGAGCTGTATTGTATATTTCATCACATTTTTCAAGATAAATGACAATTACATATGTCTTAAGACTTTGATTTAAGGAATTTTTGTACTCTGCTAACAGCCAGGTTAATGCCTTTTAAGTGTAGTTTCTTAATTAAGAATAATTTGCAATTTTCATTGTTTGTAGTGAAAAACCCAAAGCTGAATATTGTGCTATTGGACTAATGTCAATGCAGTGCTAAATTACCTTCTAATAGTTTGTTGTTGTAGTTAGTTGTGTTTTGCCAGCAGCTTTCATCACATATTTAATATTAATTTCTGTTTGTTTCATGAGGCATGATCTGTGATTGCTCTTGGTTGAGGCTATATTTGCAATGGTGTCTCTACGGCAGTGGTTTTCAAAGTGTGGGTCTGGACCCACAGGTGGGTCACTGAGGGGGAGTGAGTGGGTGGCGAATATTGCAAGTGGCCATTGAAGGAATATAAGAAGAAGAATATAAATTAAAGGCCTCCGCGCTTTACTATCATGTTGTTCCACTCATTGGTCCTGAGTAAGGGTGCAGCAAAATAGCCTACTTGTTCCTGATTGGATTAAATCCTCTTCAGCAGCGTGCACACCATAGATTCTGGGGCAGTCTGCTCAAAAATATTCAGCGCACACACACACACACAGTTATAGTGTTTCAGCTATAATGGATAGGTATTTGAAAATGACGTTACCGGTAGGGGAGGCCGAGGTTGGTTATCACACGGGTTGGTTGTCACAGAGTTTATTACAGCCCAACTAGGGGGCGCTGTGTAAAATGTTTCTTATCAAATGTGTGACCTCTTTGTATGAGTTAATTTATATTGTCAGTATGTATAGAGAGCTAACTATCTTGGTGTAAGGGAAACATTTCACATTTTGATGGGTAAGAGTAAATATTTACTTTTGTATAAAATTTCTTCTAGAGCTTTGCACATTTAGTGTATCTCTTATTTAGTCATTTTTAAGAATGGAAGGGAATATCTAGAGTTTCAGTATATTTATCAAATGCTAGGTCAAATCATGTGGTTGTTAGCTAAACATTTATCTCAAGAGTTCAGATGGGGTTGGTTGTCACGTTGACAACCAACCCCACTCCATGTGACAACCAACCCTGTGATGGGGTTGGTTTTCACACTTTCTCAGTGTATTCTTCACGATAAAATGTATTACACTGATGTAAACAATATCAATTAGGTGGGTCTTGGTACTGTAGTGCTCTCTAGGTGGGTCTTGGCACAAAGACGTTTGGGAACCCCTGCTCTATGGCACTGACTCTTTTATGTCAGTTGTTTACAGAACAGATTCTCTTGTTTGCTGTTGTATATGCATGTGCCCATTCCGGTGCCAATCTGCTTAGTTTTTATTAAAATATGCATATCTTATGTTGTGCCACACAACACAACACACAACAATACAAAAGGTGTAGAGGAGGTCATGACCAAATAAATCAGATCAGAGGTTTTTGTAATGTGCGTCAGGGCCTCCTTCGTGGGCTAGTTCGTTATCGCGTACGAACACGGTTGTTCAGTTTAAGCTATTACAGTAAAAGTGGGTGAATTGGAGAAGCAAAATATTGGAGAACACACAGTGGGCAATGCTATGTCTACACGCACACACACACACACGCCCTGCTGCAGCAGCAGCACCACCACCCCCCACCACCGGGGGCAGCACCCACCTCTGAGTAGACGTACAGGGGCAGCACCAGCACGGCCAGGAGCAGGTCGGCCACAGACAGGCTGACGATGAAGTAATTGGTGGCCGTCTTCAGCGAGCGCTCCGTCAGCACGCTGAGACACACCAGCACGTTTCCCAGGACGATGGCCAGGATCAGCGGCACGCCCAGCGCCAGGGCCAGGTAGTTGTGGTAGCCGGGCGCCGCCGCGGGGGCCCCGGGGGAAGTGATGGGGGGTGCGGGGAGGGCCGTCACGTCGTCCATCGCTGGGGCCCCACTCTGGTCCGCCTAGCTAGCATCTGGTTGTTGAGGGGTGAAGGTGCATTAGGGTGACGGTTAGTGCTAGCCTGAGGTGCGTTCAGAACTAGCGAACGTTGTTCGTGGCATTTGAATGTTTTGTGTAAACATTCCAAAAGTATTAGATATAAACCCTTTGTCTAACAGTGTGTGTTCGCGGAGAACTACCTCCTCGGACCGTTCACAAACGTTCGCGGTGAACTCAAAAGCAGAATTAAAACCGTTTGAAGATGTTGGTAAACGTTCGATATGTTTGCCAATTCTGAACTGGTGTGACGAAGTCCGTCCCACCCAGGATGTGAATCCTGCTGCCATGGATTAGAGAGCAGCACTTTAGCAAGACCCGCTAAAACCCAATGGGCCCTAGCGTGACTCGCCAGAGCTTCCATGAGGTGTCAGAGAGTGAGATTTAATTTAATGCACTTAAGTGTACCAGCTAGTCACTGGCTCCGCCAATATTGCTCTCAGGTCATAGTTCACTGAGATTATAGTCTGGAAAACTGTTCACTTCAGTGTTTCCACAGCCACCCTGGATGGTGGACCAATCAGTCAAGCGCGTTTCAAAATGGCGATAGAGCTAGATGAGACAATTGTAGCAATGCTGATTGGTTTAAAAGTAGTCAGCATGGCTAACTTAACAATATATTTCACGTCATTCATATAGCACACCCTGTGTGTGTGTGTGTGTGTGTGTATTTGATTGTCAGTGTGTGTGCGCGCCTGTTTGTGTGTTCATGTTTGTGTCCTATGAAGGCATCATTAGTGCAATACATAGAAGCACCTGTGACATTGAAGTTGTAATTGTAGAAAGCAGTCTAAGAACACGTCAGGTTCACGCTCCAGACAGTGTCATGTGACCAGTGACACTGGCTCCAATCGGGTTGGTCCCCGGGCGCTGCACAGCGGCTGCCCACTGCTCCCTTGAGGGATGGGTTAAATGCAGAGGATGTAGTTCTCTACATGTATGTGTCAATAAAAGCACCTTTACCTTGAGTCACACGTGTAGATCGACATTTGAAGCCACAGCCGTAACCAATGTGTTTGTTTACCTTTTGTAACTGAGTTATACCGTATGTAAGGAAATAGAATGTCAGTGTATGAGTTTGAATGAATTTGTGACTTGTAGATTAAGATTTGTGCGACTGCAATGTAGAACTTGAGAAGGTGTAACTGTTGTTTTGTCCTTGAAGGTGTTTGCAACTCCTAAAGAGTGTGACTATTTTATACAGCTACATATTCAGTGTCACAGGTGCTCAGCTGTTTTGCACCAATAATACCTTGTGTGTGTGTGTGTCTGTTTCTGTTGGAATACCTTGCTGACACAAGGCCACTGTGTTGGCAGGAGCTTCTGGGCGCCTCGGTGTGTGCGTGTGTCTTAGCCGGTCTCCCACTTTAGACAACGCCATCTTTTACATCGGCTCAGATGACCCCCGACCCCGCCTGGGTAGAGAAAAGAAACACTCTCAGCAATCTTTCTCTGACTTACTCCCTGACCGCCATATGCAACATGTGGATGTATTCTTGTGATCCTCCTATTGGAGATGGTTGATGGACTGCTTTTCTCACTTCACAATTATAGCGTTGTACGGTATTACCTCACATTCACCCATTCACACACATTTGATGGTGGTGTCAGTCATGCAAGGAACGAGCCGACCACCGGGATCAGTTAGGGTCAGGTGTCTTGCTCAGGGACACTTTGACACTGAGTCCAGATTGTACCAGTTTGAGATGGCACCAGTTTCCAGAACATGAGTAGGCCTACATGGTATGTGTCCATCTAAAATGTAACATTAAAAATATAACAAGGACATTTCCATCAAACTGACAGGTAGCATTTAACTCTCTATTAATTAAAAAGTGACAGCTATTAATTAAAAACTAATTAAGACATTGTAAAGTAAGTAAAACATTTGAAAAAATATTGCTTTTTTAAAAAAATGCTTTATTTCAACCCCTAAACAACAAGGCAGGGTTTCTTTCAGCTAGTAGTTGTCGGACTGAGACGCCATGTTCTTGTTAACTGAATGATATATATGTGTGTGTGTGTGTGTATGAAGTATGGAGAGTTTATGAGTTAGCGTTATCTGACACAATAAGACATGTTAGATTATTAAAAATAGCTTCAGGCTCCAAACACAGAACTCAAACATACATGGGGGGCTCTTTCAGCGGTG